>JANHGO010002266.1:0-30682 GCA_024606505.1 Aquila spilogaster
GAGGGGGAATTACAGCAAAAGCAGATGCTGTGGGAAAGACTAAACGTAAGGGTTCTGAACGCGCCTTTACTTTCTGGCCATCTTCAGATAAGCTGATGCAAAAGGTTTGTCACTGGGAAGTGCCTTCCAGTCTGACAGCTGCATGAGAAGAGGAAGAAAATCTGTTTCTTCATAACAGTAGGGGAAACAACACTTGAGAAATTTTCTTTTTTTCCCCAAGAATTTACCTTTTTCAGGATTTCCCTGAAGTTATAGTTAGTCTCCCACTCCTTGTCAGGAGAGTAACCTCTAACAAACATCTCCTGAAGTCCTTCAACTGCTATTCCCACCTGTGGGACAAAGTAAAATGGAAATGCCAGTTGGATGAAGATTATAGGAAAGGTGTGAGAGTCAAACTACAGGTAGACCCAATTACCTCTATGGGATCAGCAACTCTTCCAAGGAAATGTGTCCGCAGCTGAGACACTGCCATTGTTGGAATTAAGCCTCCTGCATTATTGAGTACCAAATATTTAGCTGCCAGTCCACTCATAAGGAACTCTGTATAGAAAAAGGCAGTAAAACATAGCCCAGTCAGTTTTTAAAGCCACATATGCAGATTGTATCAATTTACTAATTGCATAACACAACTGATACAAGATGATATGAGAAAGGCTAGAAAAATCAGCTATAAAACTGATACTATAAAACAGCCATAAACAGAATATTCTGCCTTTTTGAACTATTAATGGGCAAAATTATAAGTCCCCTGCTCAGCACACAGTGATTATGCTATTTTTCTAATTGCTTCTGCTATATCATTTACATTCGGTCAGATTCTATAATACCAACTTATGAAATACTTTCACAAGACATTGTTTAAGGTAACTTGACAAAGGGGGGGCTCAGAAATTAAAACAGATTTACCATCCTTTGCTAATATTATAGGAAAAATGGTACTGATGTCCTGTAAGTACAGATGGTGAGGTGGTGTAGATTTCTTTCTCAGATGACTCAGAGGCAATTTGATATGTCTCATTCCAAATACTCTAACTCTTTGCATAAAATGCACTAATTGTTAAGTAACCGTTAACTATTGAGTGAACTTAGAACAGGGGTAATTTGTATCTATTTTTTCTCCTTTAGATTTATCATCTATAATGATCTTAGGAACAGAAAATCAGTGAAGAGGACAGTTATATATTCTTCCTGAACTTGGCACACCTTTATACAGTCCTGTTTTCTGAATTAAAGTAATCCCAAGGCTTTTCTGTGTTTCCTTAGATTTCAAAAGGAATAAGGGCAACACAGTATGCAGGCATCCCTGTTGCACTTCCTTACTTCCAACCCTCCTCCTTCTTCCAACACAAGTTGGAGAACAGTGAAGTATTTTAGGATTCACCATGTTAAATATCTGTTATCCTTATATTAGACATAGTCACCACATACTGATTTAACTGGCCCTAGAATTCCAGCACAACAATAATCAGCTTTCAAAATTCAGGCTAACTTTGCTGCCCTGGAAAAAGCAGACCACTAATTTCATTACCTGTATAGAAATGATTGCATTGTAGGAAATATGTTTTCAAGTGTTCATAGAATCATAGAATACCCTGAGTTTGAAGGGACCCATGGGGATCATCAAGTCCAACTCCAGGATTTGTTATGAGAGAGAGTGAGACTTTGGCCTCTTTCCAGAAAAGGAATGACTATATTCTCATAAATTATTTAGCCAAAACTTAAAGACAAGTCTATTTTTAGTTCACAGATGTGGGATCTTATGAATACTCAGGCCCGTGTGATTTTTCTGGTGCCTCTTTTTATATTTCAAACAAAATCACGAGTGTGCCAATAACTTACTATTTTCTTTTGAATTCATGCATGCTAACTAAGGTTGGGATTGTCCTTGGCCCTTGTTCATTCTTACACTAAGATGTTTATTATCAGATTACTGGGACTAATTTTGAATTCTAATTTCTGAGGACAAATTCCATCTTTCCAATCTATTGGAAATGCAATCCATTTGTCTGCTAAATCTGCATAAACTGGCATTTCACTAGATGGCTTTCACTCTTGCGCTGTATGAAGTTTCTGTGCTACCTGAATTGCTAGGCACAAATTACTGGTAAAATACACGGTTCATTAACAGCTTCTAAACTCAAAATGCAGGTATTTATGCCATCTGATTGATGACAGAGGAATCAGTGAAGAACCTTCAGCAGGTAACCAGGGAAAGATAAAAAGAAAAGCAACCCACATTTTAATGCTGATTGTATAGAAAATAAAAAGCAAAGTGATGTCACTCTGGGTTATTACTATGAGCTGACTTGAAATCTGGAAATAAAAAGTCTAGCTTTTCTCTGAATAAGTTTAGCCAGAGAAGTCCTGAGTGTTATGTGGACTGGCCACTGCAATGAAACATGATACTTTTAGGAAATTTATTAAAGGTTTGTTGTTTTTTTTTTGTCCATGTGTGTGTGCTTGTGCTCTAACGCGTGAAATCTGTTAAAAAAAAAAAAGTTACTTACTGATACTTAGTAAGATGTGTTGCTAATAAATGATTAAATGATTATACAAAACTCATCAGCTCAAAGAAAGTGGGGGTGTTTTCCATACCTCAGACGTTATCTAGCTCTAATGCTCTAAGAAAATATTTACCAAAGAAGAATCCTACTAACAGGGTCAGATGGTACAACATAGCCACTTCAGTATGAGAATGTGTGGGCACCTGCACATATCTGACTAAATATTTTGCCTCAGGAAAGTAGCATTTGGTACCTATGAATGTTAGTACACATTTTTTTGTAATACAAATTTTTTAAAAGTTGTGCATATTGAGAGTCAGATTCTGTCAGTCTCTGTACTGAGCAGTTCCTGGGCTGATTTCAATGGCAGTGTGTAGGCCATGAAACTCTATTTTTGGTGGCCGTGTATGACAGATTCTCGATTAGAGGCATATTTATCTGACGTTAGTGCCTGTCATTAAAAATTCAGCACCCGGCACCACAAAGATCTGTGATGCTGAGGGCACATTTTTGTTTTTAGCAAGGAAATAGGTATTGCATTACTGCTGTCACTATGGTAACTACTCTAGAATGGACTCACTGAAACACATTTCACCTGTGGCTAGTAGTGACAAATCAAATCAGAAAGCTGGAGCCTCCTCCCGCACAAGCTTAATGGAGGATGGGCTTCGTTTAGCTGACTGAGTTATCCAAGTGTAAGTTTAGCATGTGCTAGAAAATGATCCTTAGTCTTCAGGATGAGAGGCTTAAACATTCCATCTGAGTAGTAACCAAATTTCTAACACTGGTACTCTCTAAGAATTAACAGCAGTTCACTGATCTGCTGCATTTCAAGGGTACAGTCAGAACAAAATAATGCATTTCACACAGCCCCCTGCCAGCTACCTTCATGCATACTGCTCATTTCCTTCTCACTGTTCAAAAAAATCAGACAGCCTCATTTTAAAAGCAAAAATAAGAGGAGAAAATGAATATCTAAGCCCTGAAACAGATATCTGCTTATTACTAGAAAATGTATCTCTCTGTGTATGCACTTTAAATGGTATGAAAGTTCACATAATGTGTATTATCTACTGAATTTCTTTGGGCACTCTCTGTCACCATCTCTGAAGCAACAAGCATGTGGCATTGTGGTAGCTGTGGTATGTGTTATACATATTTTATTGTAGACCCAACTAAATGGTCATATAAAAAACATGAAATGAGAAAGGCAACAATAAAATCTGCAAAAGACTTCTAAAACTCCCTCTCATCCCCAAAAGAAGGCAAAAGTACTTGCACACTTAGCACTGCAGGTTTCAGACATTCCAGTCTCTTTCTCTATTCATGACTTTGAAAAGAATCTTTACATGTACCAGTGAATAACAAAAGTGTGAAATACATCTAAGTCCTTTAGATAAACAGCATGTGTAAGGAGGCTCTGTTTGTAGATATAATCTCCCCAGTCTGTCAGCTACATATGCCAAATCACTGAGGCTGTCATGGTCATTTACATGCAGTTGCTGAAAAAATCCCTACTGGGAAGAATTACATAAATGGAAAATGGAAATAGCTACAATTTGGCCCAGCAAGAGCTGTCTTCTAATCTGGCCCTCTTCACTCGAGCTACCAATGTTCTTGATTTTTACGTGTGACTCCCAGAGATGTAACTGATGTGCCTCAAGATTCCACACATGGACCTGTACATTCCAGTAAAGAATCTTGGTAAGAAGGTGTAGGAAGAATCTTCAGACAACAAACCCGACCTGACCATTTTCATAGTTTGATGTTTCACTGTGCACTATTGTTGGAGTGAAGAGGATTTAGCATCATATTTGAATTCAACAAGAGTTGCATGCATGAAGCACCAGTGGAAATTTACCTACTTAGGAGTAATTTAGGTCCCTCCTGTTTGGTGCTGAACAGCATTAGGAAGTTGTTAAGCACCACTGAGACTATGGCATCTTATACAGGAGCATGTGCTGCACTGGCTAATGAAAATGAAGGGTTAGGGCCCCGTAAGCCCTCTGGTAATTACATACTGGCAGCATGCAGTGCAAAATACACAGGAACCTAAACGTTCTAAAAATGGAGAGCCCAAGATTTATTTATTTATTTATTTTCCACTGAATGTAGGAGAATATGGAGGCTGCTGGCTATGTGCAACTGGACTCTCCATGTTTAACTTCAACCTTATGTATTTCCCTAAAAAATCTTCAGTTGATTACTATTGGAGGGAAAAAGGAGTATGTACCTTACCTTTAAACATACTGAAGCGGAAAACTTTGCTGAACTGATATCCAGATCTGTCAAATTTGGGACGTAATGCTCTGACAGCCATTCTGCAGGCAGAAGCCCTGAAAAAATTCAGTGAGCACATTAACACCTCAGTTTGTTTGTAACATGTTCCTCATCTAGGGAAGGGAAGTAGATTTTCCTTACATCATTTGAAGATCTGGAGCTGTACTTCTGCCCAGGGCCCTCAGGTGAGAGTAAATGAGATTTGCCACTTGCATGCTAGGTTCCTTCAGCGTAGCATGAACTAATGTCATCAGGATTGGAAGACCTGGCTTGGTTTCAAGCAAAACCACTGCAGCTAACATTCGGATTCGAGGATGAATTTTGTGATTCAGAAAAATCTCAAGGGTAATAGCCTGGACCTGAAAATAATTGGCACTTTCAGACTTAATCTGTATTTGAACATTTTGCTAATAACCTTTCATCACCAATGAAAGATCTCTTCGTCACTAGTACAGTAAAAATTTGTATTATTTAATTATTATGGCAACAGTTGTTCCTGGTTTCAGAATTTGAGGACTGGAAGGAAAATTATGATAATATAGTTTGATTCCTACGCAATCAAAGCCAAGGAACCTCACTGGATAACTTCTACATCAAATCTACTTTCCCTTGTTAAGCTATAGCAAAATATACCTGCAACACAACCAAGACAAAATCTAGATAAAAGTGATTTCAAGAACCCATCACATACCTGAGAAGTAAGTTTAGTGATCAGTGATCCCTACCCATAAAGATATGCCTTAACTCAGTCCATTTGATCTCCTGGCGCCCGTTCTACTAGAATAAAAAACAGTTTACTTCCAAAAATTTCTATGCCATGTAGGTAATTTAAAATTGTAATGTTATGCAAGAAATGTAATTTTCACAGTACTACTTGTAACTAGTGTGTTTGATCTGTGCAGTATTTAGTATAGAGACTAATTTTTTACTGGAACCTTTCCAGCTTGCATGAGAGGCACCAAAGTTTTTGACTACATCTTCAAACTGACTGGGGATGGTGCAACACCATTTTGGCACAATCCTCTGGACAATCCTGTTCTGCCTCTAACATCTATGCTTTTTAATGAAAGGTATTATTGAGAAAACTTAATGTATTTTTCCGCAGTAGCCTCTTTCTAAATGCAACTGCTTTTTTAAATTAAAGAAAAGAACTGACAGGCCATGCATTAAGTCTGTTTAATGCAAATATGGGTGTGTAGCTAGATGCAAACCAAGGATTAAACTGACTGGTTTTTGAACAACGCAAAATCCAGTCACAGTCATTAACCTGCTCCAGATCAATTTTCTCTAAAGCAAATGCATAGAAAATGGAACTAAACAGCAGTCTGGGTCACACGTGGAAAGCTAGGCCAAAGGACAAGCAGAGACACAGCATTGTTTTCAAACACCAAATCAGCTTTTTCCTTCCCCAGCAAATAACCTAATTTCTACTCTTGCTGTTTTCTCCACCCTCCCACTCCCTTTTTCCCATCTAGCTCCTGCACTCTAGTAAATTTCTATATTCTTTTGCTTAAAAGCATAAATCAGCACACTATTGTCTATTGATCAATATGTGCAACCAAACTGGCAACCACATGCAAAAAATTAATATAATGAAAAAACTACTACAGTAGGAAAATAGTTAAAGACTTTAATTTTACTTTTCATGTTAAGAATGATCTCATAAGAAACAAAACCAGAATTTGTAGCAGGGAAAAAAAAGTAAGGTTTCCTTTTAGAAGTGGCTTGCTTTAAAGGTGAAAACAATTGTAAAGTGATGTCTGCAGTGGATGAGATTATGCCCATGTAACCATTGTATGTGATGTTTAATCATTATCTCATTCAGAGACAAAAGTCACATTTAGTAAATGTTCTGTTTATGACCTAAACCCACACAATGTCTGTAAATTTGTAATTAGGATGCAAACTTCTAGTATCTATTTACAATAAGATCTGGTCTTGAATTACGATTAGATGTGACACTCAGTATTAAGTGTCAATTCTCTGAAAACCTTGTTTTGTGATTCTCCTGCATACCAAAGTTGAAGTAGCACTAAACACATTTTGGTCAATAATTCAGCCTTCTGTCTAATGTCCTTGGAAAATAAGGGTTTGCAATGGAAATACTGATTTGTCTTCAAAAACAGGATAATGAATCCTTCTAATAGGATTTCTGCTGCTTTCTGAAACACTAGAGGTTAATGTCAAAAGGAATAAAACATGACAACTCAGGAATGATGAAAGATTTTAAAAAATGCCCAGAAGTATATTACAGCTATATTTGAAAAAAAACAAAAACAAACAAAAAAAAACCCGCTGTTTTCCTCTTTCCCTCCATCATCGATTAGCTGCAATGAATTGACTTATCATAAGTGCAAAGGAAACAGCTTTGTTTTCTTACCATTTTTGGGTCTCTCATGCCTATGTTTTGCAGGGCCATCACAGCAGTTGCATGGACCTTGAGGGGCAGATCTGAGGCACCAGCTGCATAGCCAGGCAAAAATTTCTTGATGTGCTTGATGCTGGCTGGATGTCCTACATTTCCAAGGGCTTTCAAGGCCAGCAAAATTTCTTCTGTGTTAGATTTGCTCAATGCCTCTCCTGCAAAGCCATGGAGTAGCTGAAAAAAAACACACATCTGTTGAGTCCGGTTCCTGCTCTTATCTATACCCCAACTGCAAGTATGTTTGAAGTTTGACTTTGATAATTTCAGTTTGTTCAATTCTCTTATTTTCATATTTTTTTCCTCAAATCCTTTTTCCCTCATGAATTGGACATTTTAGACATGGAAGTATAGCCAAGAAAGTTGCTATGAAGCACTTCTTCATCACTGTGCCTTAAAGTTATTGAGTAACATTTTTAAAGACAAAATTAATGGCGAGGACATAATTCCTACTTCTTTTCAGAGCGAGTTGAACATTGTTTGAATTTCTCTGCCTATTGCTTGAGGATAGATGCAAAAATGTAGATGCAGTTTAATCCTCCAGATCTTTAAAAAAGATTCCTGAAGATATGGCAGTGGTGGTGTCCTTCAGTGTAGCTCTAACAACAACCTTTTAGTGTGCATTAATGGCTGGGATCCTCAGGTCATTTTACAGTCTTTCCTGTAAGCGACTGGATCACACTAGCATTTACAAGGTAAGATTAGAAATAGTTGTTTGCATATTTTGATTATGGGAAAAGAACCATATCCTAGCAGAAAGCTTTTGCAATGCAAAAACAAAAACAAACAAACAAATAAAAAACATCTCTAGGAAAGAAACACATGATGTTGTAGATTATTTTAAATATGGCTCCTGTACTTTAACATATCACATTTGAGATTCATTGACAGCGCAGAAACAGTGCATTTGATATTACTAATTGAATGAAATTTTGAAATGTGTTGAATAAGCACAGTGTTGAATTGAAAAGTGTTGAATAATCATTCACTTTGGGAAAGAATTTGCATTTCCTGGCACAAGGTTTCTGAGATTATATTAGCTCAAGAGTATCAGTGGCAACCATAACATAGGGTATGCATGTAGGAACATCAGCCATGCATGTGTACCAGAGGAAAAATTCATGGCAGACACAGAATATTTTTGGGAATACCCTGATTGTACTGAGGGTGGTGGACTTATCAGTAACCAAGAGTGAGGACACCTATTTCCCTTTCCCTGGTCAGGTGGAGAACCTCTGTAAACCATGACGTACACCTTTAGCATGCGGAAATGGTATTTATATTCTATTTAGATTGTTTTCAGGCATGCTGATTAAAAGCAGTACAGAACAGGAATGGTATTCCTGATATTAAAACCTTACACTCTACATGGATGTCTAGGCTCTCCTTCTGGTTGAAAAATGTCTGGGCTACACAGCTTTGGGCAAAACCCCAGGCTTTTGTGTCATTTAGTTTATATATCTGCTAAGTGACTATATTTAGCAGTATTTCAGAGCGGTGCTGTGGGACTTCATTAATAGTCAGCAATAAAGCAGAGATACTCAGAAAGTGCCATGAATTATATGCTTCTTCTCACTCTCTTTCGTGTGTTAATCTAAAGATAAAAATTCTGTATTTAACCAACTGGGGTTCTTTTCCCCCAAGGAAACACTGCAGTGAAGTGAAATACAGATTTCTGAATAATGAAAAAAGTACTCAAGGCTTAATTTTTCTTTTAAATGATACATAAAAATCTGGTTACCTGGAGACATTCAGAGCAAGAGTCTGTTGAAGAGCACCGTTTGTGGCATAGTGATGCATAGCTGAGATGGCAAACCTTTCTGAGTACACTACTTGAGCGTGGACAATGTTTTTTCACGATGAGCTGGGGAGAAATTAATTGTTTGTTACCACCATTAGTGAAGAGCAACAACATTAGAAACTGTTTCTGCCAAATACAAGACAATACTGGGGTTTTTAGATTTTTATATTTATGGATTTATAGTCAATAAGTGAATACTGTTACATTTGACAATACAATTATGAAGTAATTCCAAGTAACATCTGAAAGGCAGATATGTTGCTTTTACAGTGTTTCAAATTTAAAATTAATATGAGCTATAATCCCAGGGGAGAAAATTAGCCAGTTTTGAAACAGGTGGATTGTTAATTGGGCACACATTATTCAAAAAAAATGTTCTTCATAGATGTACCTATGTATGCCTCATCAATAGGTACAAAACATTGTGATCAATTGTGGATGGACCATAGTAGTTTGGGCTAACAGGCATATTTCATATAAATCAAGGAGATGGCAGGAGGCAATACCATACTACTTCTCTGACTGAAAAGCATAGCATTACCACACAGCAATTCCCAGGATGCCATGGTTTTTACAGCAGGCAAAACTCTACTCTAAGAGTCACGGTCTTTACCTAGGTCATGCAGAGATAAATACCTGCATTTGAGGGCAGAGTTAGACATGGCAGAAGAAGAAAAAAATGTAAAAATGATTAAACTTCTCTGACATGGGCTCTATATTGGCATGATTCCCTTGATTTCCATAGATCTGCTCTGATTTATATCCATCCTGCTAGGTCAGTCAGGACAAATCCATGGTTATAACAAATATTTATTTCTTACTCCCTAGTCTTCGCAAACACTCAGTGAGAGATCCAATCTGATGTAACTACGAAGTACATTTGGACAAAGGAAGGCTATAAACTGGCTTGCAACAATAATATCTGTCACTGGGAGGTATTTTACTCTTTCTTTCCTGTTTTATTCTGGATTAATTTTTGCTCTTTTGATTTGCATTCTCCTCCCCCCAAAACACACAGGAAATAAACTCCTTTCAACCTCATTAGAGGATATAAAACCTTTGTATTTTCAAAGCCCTTGCAATCTTGTCAAAGGAATAAATATAGCAGATGCCAAAATCAGTGTGATTCAAGAGTGTTTAAAGAATCCTACCGTAGCTTCTTCCATCACGTCTTGAGTTGGTGAGCTTGAGTGGAGAGCCACAAGCACTGTCTGAGCCATTTCCCAGTTGGTGAGCTCTTGCCTTTCCATTTTATGCCTCAAGAACCTCAGTGAATGGTGACTGGCTGCTGCAGCAAGTAAATCCAAAATGTAGCGCCTGGAATGGGAAAGGAAAGGACCATTTTCCAGATTTACATTTGAACACAGCTGTTCCAGATGGTCTCCAACAAAGTTTATCAGCAGAAGAATCATCACTTGTATTCTTTGTACCTGTATGCTGGCGAACTTGAGAACTGTTTCCATATCAACTCGTAATTCTCCTCATTTGCAGCACGGAAGAGGTGCACAAGCTTGAGGGCTTTTGCTGGTGCATCACTGGGAAGCTGTTCATATGTGGTCTCTACTAAATCTTGCAGACTTTCCTCTATCTGTGGGAAGGTTCAACTGAATTAATCTTACATTGTTTCCCACATTTACCGACTCCAACCTCCAGCCAAAATTCTATCTGGTGGCTCAACTTTACCTGGCTTTCCAGATCTTTTATTCTGAATAAGTGGACAGGAAGCCGAAGCAATTCACTGCCAAACTGGTACTGAAGTGATCCACGTTTCCGGAATTCCTTTGGTGGAACTTCTGCCACTTGCTTTTGCACATCAGTCAATGCAAGTTTCTGCCTGAAATGGAAGAAACCAGAGAGATACCCTCAGAAGATGTAGAGTACCAGCCCTAAAGAGCACATTGTTTCTGCCTCTCTGCACTGGCCTGCAGCTGATTTTTTTTTTCCAGAATGGTTTCATTATTGAGGGGTAAAGTCATTTACAAGCTGATGGATTAGGATACAGTGCTCAAAACTTCTCTGAGAAGGTATGCTTTTACTCAACAGGACTCAGATCAGAGCCAGTCTTTGTGCCTTCCTTTGGGAATAATATGGCCTGAGAATTAAAGGACAAAGTGGGAGGTGAGAAGCTGTGGCATGAACAAGATCATAGGAATTGTGTGTTAAGACTTAATAATTAAATTAAGGATCAGGGAAAAATAACTGATGAGAAAGATTTTCACAAATTATAATAGTTTAAATCTTTTAAGAAGTTCATAAAAGTTTTCACATCTCTGTGTCTCCTAGAAGCTTCAAAACAAATTGAAAATAGTTAGATACAAGAAGGAATGTTACAGTCTTTTTACTTGCACTCTTCCAATTCCCTCTTCACTTTGCCTGGAAAGTTGAATGCCCTGGGGACTGCAGAAGGTTCTCATGAAGTTTCTAATTGTATTTCCCACTCAAGGAGGGCCAAATGCATTCGGGAATACTTTTCAGAAAAGTACTAAAAGTACTCAAGTTCTTGGAAATTTTTCAGAGTACCATAACTTTTTGCTTTGTTAAGAATAATTCCAGTGAGAGAATGTCTTTGTAAATATTTCCTATCTGTGCTGAATTTTCAGCTAAAGACATGCATCCTATCACACCAATTATGTTTAAAATATAGGTCATTTTAGGACACAGTAATGATTTTAGGCATTTGTATTTAACAACTGAAAACATTCCAAAAGCAATATTGTTGTACTGTGGAGCATTTCAAAATCTCTAGAAAATTGGCTTGTTTATTTCAGAATCTCTACAATGATCTTCTTTATCATTTCTATCCACTCCTTCCACATGGATTACAGAGAACTGCTGCCGAAAATATCAGAGAGCCACTTTACAGACAAGCCACTACAATCTGAATAGAAATCACTACAGAATCAGCAGAGACTTTTTTCTCTCTTGAAATTTCATACAATATTGTATTGCATTTGTATTAGAAAGTATAATATCAGGTACATTTTGACAGAATTAACTCCCCCTTCAAATGATGAATCTGTTATGTCTCCATCTTTATTGTTTTGGGAAGAGATATATCTTCATAGAATTGATGGGAAAATGTTAGACACAGAAGGGAAGAGCAAATGAATAATAAAGATGGGCTTAAAATGATGCTGAAGAGTCTTATGCTGAAGAGGACAGAAAAATCAGCTCCAAGTCCTTGATGCTAGACTATTTATTTACCTGTTTACTTATTTTACACAGAGTGCATTGCAAAATTAACTTCTGAAAACCTGTGTGACATATCAGTATCTTCCTAGATACCTTATATTTGGTCCTTTCTGGTGGACAAGAAAGCCAGAGAAAAGGTGGAAGAGTAAAGGTACTACCCTTTCTGGGGGCTCTCTACCTGAAGAATAGGATGACAGTCTATGCAGTCTTGCAGAGAGTGAGCTTAAATCAACAGAAGTCCATTTGTTCCATATTAACAATCATTCACAGCAGCCTGTAACTTCATAAAAGTACTACAGTTGTACTTATCTTCACCTTGATTACGTGAGATGGTAAAACTGCTCTTACATTTACTGTTCTTTTTTTTCGTTTGGTTAACCAAACTGAAAATGTTTATCATATTAAATTAATTGGTGATTTATTGGCATGAAATTTCTATGCTGCAGTTTCCAAAACTTTATACTATCTCGGTAGACTGCCAAAGAAACTAACAGAACAATGCAAGATTACAGTAGGGATTGAGGTGTAACACCTGTACACCCGACCTTCATGCAAAAAACCTTCCTCTTCAACAGAGCACCCCTGTCTACCACAGTCCCTCACTAAAGCAGGTAAAAAAAAATTCCATAGATGATTTTGATGAAGAGAGAAAAAAAAAATCAAACACCAAAAATTTGGGGGCTTGAGCTAAAAATTAGCAGAGGTTTCAATTTTTGACAACAATGTTCTTACTTATTTTGCCCCAAACTTGTTCAAGAACTATACAAAATTTGCTGTGGAAAAGCAAATACATATTACACTTCATGTTCTCAATCTTTTTGCAATAAAATACAATTTCCTATCAAGAAATAGTTTTGATGGAAGATTTGTAAGCTGCCACAGTACTTAGGAAGTATTTCAGAATCCAAAGTCCTATCTAGCTTTCTTGTGAACTAGTCTCCAGGGTCTCCTACTGCATTATTATTTTCCAGGGAATTCTGTTTCAGTGAGTAACTGTCTTTCAAAGTATTTTACAGCAAATATATTAGTTCACAGTTTTTCAGATGGAATTACATTTGTTTTGGCTTTTATGACATAAATCAAATATCCCTGAGAAATAAAATAGTCAAACCCTGCCAAGTTTAGCTAACAAAATTTGGATAGTGATGTGCATGTTTCAGATTTACAACAAAGAGTGAAGGTTGTTTTTATGAACTGTTTGGGGTTTTATGTAATTAAATATTCACAAACAATAGGCCACGGAAGTAAAGGATTTATTTCAGTTACGGAGTTTGACCAGATTACTGAGATGCTGAGTTAGCTGCTGAATTAAAGGCATATGTACAGTACCTTGCCTCTACAATAGCATTTCCTCCTGTTATCTCATGGAAAAATGAAAACTGGTGGATTTCCTTGACATCAGCTTGTGTGATTACAGCTTCATTACGAGTGTATTTAATTTTGTAATTATAAGTAGCAGTTGCCCGGGAATTCTTGTTTCTCTTTATAACAAAAAAAACAAAAAACAAACAAACAAAAACAAAACAGGACAACAACAACAATAAAGAACATAGAAAGTCATTTACCTTCTAAATTCTATGCCTAGAAGCTATTACATCATCACCCACTTCAACCCACTTATTTTCCAGCGCTGTTTTGCTCAGCAACAACTCGGTACTGTACACTTCTATGGGAGAGGTCAGGCACACTGCCTGGATCCTTCAGTTTTACCACTACGAAGTGTTAGCTGTTTTCTTTCCTTTCCTTTCCCAAATTAAGTCAGTTGCTATTCCCTTGGGAAAGAGACACATTTCCTGAGCAGAGCAGTGGAAAAAGCTACACAATTTCTTACATCAAAGGGAGAATTATAATCAGATGCAGAAGTACCTATCTTGAGTAGTAGAAACTGCACATCATGCATAACTGGTTTTTTTTTTTTTTTTTTTGCTAACAGAAGAGGTAAATTAACTCATGCTGATAATTAATGGTTTCCAAGCCAGCCAGCTGAACTTAGTAGAGTTATGCCTATAGTACACAACTGTCTGTAGCATGGACCTCTGTTGCTCTGTGGATTTTGTTTTCATACTGAAAAAAAATGTCAATAACTAGACAGAACAGATCTGATCTGATATCTTCTCTCAGTCTAGGTATTAAAAAGCAAGAAATAATGTGGATGTCAAATTGCTCTCTGTATAGGAATATAAAATAAGTAAACAAAATACCGGTCTAAGTTACCTGCTGACAGGTCTGGCACGGCTGAGTGTATGCTGAACCTGTGACCACTTGGACTTTCTCTTCACAACTGTTCAGGTCCTTGGATTTGGTCACGTAGACAAGGTTTGCTTTCTTGTTTTCTTGAACTGTGTATGTTGTGTTACAAATGCCTCCGATTCCAGCCTATCAAAAATAAGAATGTGATCAGAGAAGTATACCCCTCCACAAAGTTCCATCAATTCCTCACACGGACTCCATTGCTTAATTCTTTATTTTCAAAATTCATGATGGAAATGCATACTTTTTTATTCATTGTAGGTTCCAGAAGAAAAAATGGGATGACCTGTAATTTCATTTCTTTTTTTATACGCACATGTTTCCAGTAAGCCAAATCAGAGCTTCCCTGAGAGAACTAAAACACATGAGAGTTTTCCCAAGATGAGATTTGGAGCCTCAGAAAAGATAGGTAGCGATTTCCAGTTAGAGCTGTTGATTATGAAATATGATTTGAGGAATATTAATAAAAAGTGCCAAAATAATATGATCATTCAGAATAAAAATCTCAACAGCAAAGTATTTTAAAGATAGAGATGACATTCTTCCCTTAAAATTTGCTTTTATAGACAGTTTATAAATGCCTATGGAACAGGCCTTGGAATATCAGATCACCTGTCACAATATGAACAGCAAGAATTAAAAAGAATTTCAGGATAGCAGAGTTTTGATTGTAGATTTTCTTGAGTTTGCAGTTTTAGTTCAGACTTCCAATAATATTTCAAGCATATATATTTATAAGAGCTCTTAAATCATCTCAGTCAGCTCTTAAATCATCTCAGGGGTTTTGCAAAAGGAAATATTTGATTGCATTTTAGGAGGAAGGGTTATTTTCATGATTTTTTTATTGTTATTGATAGCTTAGGGATTCCAGAGAGCAGCTCTGGGCTATGTCAGAACAGCAAAATGGTCATGTGGCAGTTGCAAGGCAAGACATACCCACTCTATCTTTAATTTAACAACATTCCTGAAAAAATAGTGGCTTTAGTAAAGGCTAGGACACAGAGTCAAGCTTTCCAAAAGGCTTGTGCTCTGCAAATACAGGTATGGGGCTCCTCTGCAGACTGGAAGCTGAAGTAGAGAGATATAACTATAAATGAGAGTGTGCAGCCCATAGATCGTGGTGGGATGAGTTAAGACCCATGCATTACAGAACTTCTAGGATTGTGGAGATTGCAGCAGAGGTACCCTTGTCCTACACACTGTAGACTGTGAAGTAGAATTGCCCAGTCTAGTCCTTTAAACCAGCCTGCAACTCATATTTTGGGACTAATAATGTTTCTCTTCCTTTACAGAGTGACTTGAGATTGTCAAGTGAGAGTGTCAATGCTCATTAACCAGTTGCTGTTTGAGAAAAGCAAAGAAAATTTGGAAACTATTTTAGGAGGTGAAGTCACATATATTGTCCAGCTATGAGAGAAGGGCATATTGCTACTCGAATTAAAAGTAATGAAAATGTAGAACTAGATATGGGAAAATAGCACTGCAGAATATGCAACACCATGACTCATTTTTCAATGTGCAACAAGCAGTGTGAAGATATTAAGTTGCGTACCTCGTTTTCCAGAAAAAACTCTATTGATAAGAAGATGCATTTTAAAAAAAATTAGTTATTCGGGTCTGCAATTTCAATAAAGATAACATGAAAGGATAATAATTTCAAGCTTTCTGCTCATCTCTGAATCAAATGTAGTCTAATCAATGTAAATACGGTTTTAGAAAAACTAAGCATATTGCAATTTCTATAGTGAACAGTAATATCAGATGATTTACCTTGGCTAAGATATAAAAACCTGAAAAAGGGTGGAAATTCCAACAGAGTATCAACTGAAGCTGTCAAAGCTATTATAGTAATATCATAGCACGTATACTGTATTTCCTCCTAATAAAAGAGCTAGAAGAGATTAAAGTATATATGATTGGTTAAAAAGTCAAATAACTGTTATTTTAGCTTGAATCTTGCATTGTATGTTTAAACCCATTTTAATACTGTATTCAAATCTTATGTACGCTTCAGCTTTCACAGTAATACACTTCTGAAATCACAAGCCAGATTTTCTAAGATTCTAATACTGCAAATGCTTTTACCGAAATACTTTGATCAAACAGACTAAAAATCTGCTCTTCTGTTGTCCTGTTTAGATACAGCTCTATCAAATATCGTTCCATGAGAATAATCTAATGCTGATTACCCAAGCTTAGATGTTTCTTCTTATAGAAGTTTATGCCATAGATGAATTTAGAAAATAAAATAGAAGAATCTGATGTTTTATCTATTTAGATAGCAACCACAATGGCCAAGACAAAATGCTCACCTCCTGTAAACTGTATGAATGCTGCATCTTCTTCATACTGAGCTCCAGTATACTGAGAATCGCTCTGTAGATGTTCAGACCATCATCTGAGACAGAATCTGGAGCCATTAGGTTTCCAATGTGGCCATTGCTATACTCAAACTTGACGTAATAACTAAGTTGTCCGGTTAGTGCCTGAATCAGTTTGAGTGATCGAGAGAATGAGCTTGTAGGCCAGATGCCATTGTACTCTGCTGCTTCAATTGAGTGAATCTAGAACAAAAGGGAAAATATAGTTCCTTTAAAATTTTTTCAGTTAGTTTTTTGCCAATCCATATAAGCAGCTAGAGCTTTACTTGCTACAAAAATACACTTCTAAATAACAAAGTCTCTACAAAGGGAAAACCTGAAGCTGTCATTTAGCATAGTTAATACGGACATGCGTATTTCCTTATTTAAAAGTATATAGAAGAGAGTAATGCAAATAATTGTTATATTTCCACAGTCACGACACTCCGCTTTTTTTCAGAGATAATCCATATTGCCAAAGGTCAACTTGTATGAAGAAATAAGCCAGAGAAGAGCTGCATAAAGCAGGTTGCTACTCAAAAGTAGTACAGAAGATCTGCAGGAAATTGCAGGAAAAAGTTAATGTTGCATAAAGCATCATTAACTCCTGTTGTGAACTCCGTCATCTCCCTTGTTGGGGTGACAGAGCACAGACAGCAGTCAGAAACTAATAACAACAAGGCTGCTGGGCCAGCCAGATAGTCATAATTAGTTAGAGCAGCAGAGAGCAGATTACAAAAATTGTCCTTCCTTACATGTCTTGCAGCGGTGTGGCAGAGCTGAAGGCTCAGGCACCAGCTCCAGCCCTGCTCCACAGTTCACGCTTTAGCCTCAACCTGGGGCACATCCAAGCAAGTAGAAAGTTGTGCTAAACTGTGCATAACTCAAATGATTTCTACCTCATGGGAACAGCGCATGTTCAGCTTAGTTTCTCAGAGGACCCTTCCCTCCTATATATTTTGACAATTTAAAGAGACTTTTCTCTGACACCTTAGGCGGGCAATGTGATGCAAGCCATGGATTAATTTCTCAAAAAGCCACACAAGCTAAATCTTCATACAGTAAGTCACTGGAGACTGCACTTTCATATTTATTTTTGTTATTGTTGGTGGAGATCACTGCCAACTCCAGTAACTGAAGCTTACAGAGGAGGCTGTTATGGAGCAAATCCCTCATGTTGCCTCTTGGACATGCTTCTGGCATATTGCATTTGGACAGATTTGGGACTGCTCTGCAGGGTCAGTGCAAGGTAGTTTTCCCCAGCCCTCAGGGCCCAAGCAGGCCTTACGCTGTCTGCTCGGTTTTGAACACAGCTGGCAATTCTTACTTGTGTGTTTGTGATGAAAAAAATGTCAGCTGGGACCAGGGACCACAGCTTTTTACTTGGGCTAAATGAGAACTAGTAGGCTACAGATGAAAGATTAATTCCCTGAACCGACCCTCCTAACTGTCTAATTTAAATATAACAGCAGCAAAATAAACTTCTCTGGGTGCAGAAGGGAATAAAATGTATTGTTACCTTTCACTTAGAACTTGCCCCAATATCTTGTGACTTTTTTTTTCTTTTCTCTTCTTTTTCTTCCCCAAAAGCATTTAGATTTGAAACAAATATTTTCACAAGTTTACCAGGGCAGATGAAACATTGTTGGAAAATTTCAGGGAGCAGGAGTCAATTTTTGGGGAAGACTCATTTTAACAGGCATGATGGAGGACAGGGGGCAAAGATAAAGTCTCTGTCCCCACTGTGCCAAGGAAGTCTTCTACTCACCAGTACAGACGTGTGACTCTTACTGCCTTCTTTATTGCAGAAAAATCCAGCCATTTGCAAAGGTTATGGAAAAGCAACGTGTCCTGTCTAGTTCTATTATAATTTGAACATATAAAAATACCTAGTCCCAGAAAGCTAATGCAGGCTGAAAGGCTACAGAATTTACAGGCATTTATCAGACATTCACCAGTCTTTTTAATCTGCAGTTTTTCAATTTGCCAAATAAAAGCTTTTAAAAAGATCATTCTTCTTCCACATGCACAGAAAACTAAGTAGAGTTTGTGTAAAGCAATTGAGGGGTGCTTTTCAATACATTCATTAGGAACTCGTATAGGCTTCTGTTAAAGGCAAAAACATTTTTCACATAATCAGAACTCTTAGTAATTACTCAGCATGCAATAAAAATATACAATTGAGGATGACAAAGGATGTCATCTGGGACCCTGCAGAAAAAGAAGCCACCAGATTACATTAATTATGCTAAATATTGAATCACATCCAGCTACTGTTGTATGTTTTATTGCCTTTCATTTGCTGGTTACGAAATCAGTTGATTAAATAATCCTAGGTTGTACAGTTTGGAACAATTGGATTGATCCAATAACAAATTATTGTGCATTTCAAATTACATTCCATTGTCTCCCTGGCCACAAAGCAGAAGAAATCCTTCAAGCCCAAGGCTGGCTTGAGCTGAGAATTACCTGGCAAAGTGCAAATAGAATTTAGAGCACTGAATAAAAAAACAGCAGTGTTAGTTACATTCTGCCTGAGTTAGCACAACATATGATGAAACTTAATTACTTCCCAAAAGCTTAAAAAAACCCCAACAAACTGGTATCAAGAGAATTTTACCTTTCAAATTGAATACATTTTCTTACCCTAATAAGACAATGTTTTGGTCCAATACAACTAATTTCCACTTTATTTCTTATACTTATTCCAGCTCTTGCAAGTCCTTTCTTTGGAAGTCCACTGAGAACTGTGCTTTCATAATCGTATGTATAAACCTTATTTTCACCAAAATCAGGTTCTGCAAATAAATGGTTTCCATAAAACATTATAGAGAACATATTAAAGTACCTGTATTAGAATATGTAGAACAAAAATGATGAATTTGTTCATTTTTGTATTGCACCTGAAGAAAATTAGCTGCTGTAAAATTGTATTAAACATTGATATACTTTTCAGATTCTATTTTGAATTTCACTCATTATAATTATAGTGGCTGATAGGAAAATTACTTACGGTAATTAAGATGCTGGCTCCCTGAAAGAGAAGGAAGGAAAAAAAAGCAATGAAATGACAAAGCAAAAATAATCCCAACTGTTAATGTATTTTAGTATAAAAGGCTGTATCTCATCTTGTACATATGGCATAAGTCTTTCCAATTAACTTTACTTGTAATTCAACATATATCCAAAAGTATCCTTTTCTGAAAAGCTTTTGTAAGCAAAGTATACTGAGATTCCGAAACATTTTCCTGAACTACTATATTAAGTTCAGTAAAGCAGATAAGTTACTTACCCACCAGGGTTAAAACCAGGGCTAATATTAAGCCCCTCATGGCAGGGATAAAGTAGAATTGAACATGTTGAGTTCCCTTTTATAAAGGCACGTGCTATCACATGTCCCTTTTGGCATGTTGGTTTGACAAATAAATGCATTTTAGAATGGGTATTGATCAATCAAAAAATAAACGTTTCTGAGGGCATGAATGCTGACAACTTCAAATCACCTCATGATTTCAACTTTCTATGTGAAATAGAAATTTTGCTTTTTAAATATCTTGCTTTCAACTGTTTTCCAGTTTCTCTACATGTAGTCATACAGTAAAACTATAATTAAAATACGGAGTTAAATAATAATAGTTCCTTCATAATAACTCAAATAATGTAACTTTTCCCCAGTTATGTCTTTGTTGTCCTGATAATTTTGACTTGCTAACAATCACAGCTTTGAAGGTACTCATTGTTTTGTCACACTGTAACTCTCCTTTTAGAGATGAATTTGTAGTTGATTTTATACACTTAAGATTGAGATGGCCCTAACCTCATAGTCACACGATGAGAAAAAGTCTTTCTATGGTTTCCTCCAGGGTTATCTTTGCATGTTTTTCTTCTTGCCCATGCCTGGGAAGTGCAACCTTCACATTAGTTTCTGGCTGCTGGTCAAAGTTTGTTCTGTGACAACAGGAGAGAAAGTAATTTCTGCGTTGATGAAAATAATGCAACAAAACAGCAGTTAGAGTTCCAGAAGGATCTCAGAGAGGTGGGAGCCTCACATTCTTCTCAGTGACTTCTCAGAGGGCTTTTGCTGCTGAGTCTCTGGGGAAAACGTACACAGAATTTCCCCCTTCTAACATTTAGACCAATCCTTAGCAGAACTAATTCAGGAGCAAGTTCACTCCCTGACCTCAGTTATACGTATTTCTTTTAAGCATTTAACATTTACTTAGAATTTAAGCTTGTCTTTTGGTCAAATGGTAAATTAAATATCACATAAAACCCACCCGGGTGCAAGGGGTTATTGAAGGGGCAGGAAGGATAGCTCAGGAACATATATCTGGTATTTCCTTGAGGTTGTGAAAGGCGTAACATCCGCTCCAGTATTGCACATTGCCAGGCAGCTGAACTCTATCCTCCAGGAGGAGAGCAAGGCTTTCTTGGCTGTTGCTATTCATCAGGGAGGAGAAGGGTGAAATCTGAGCTCAGGTCCTGAGGCTTCCACCATCAAGGCCTGAGAATACACTTACCATAGGCCCCATCCAACAGCCTCTTTACTGAATTACTTCATTTTCTTGGAGTGGTGCCACCTGACTGAGGAATAATGCAGCTGATTATTGCAGTGCCAGCACACCTGAGCTGGGTCTTTGGTGGGAGGTGACAGGGCTGTACTGAGCCCCTGGTTGGCCAAGCCCTGCTGGTGGGCACAGGAGGGAGCAGCCATCAGTGGAATGGGGGCTGCCTCACCTTGGGTCTTTGCTTCCCTCATCTCCAGAAATCCTGAGAGTTTCTGCGCAGTAACTCTCTTCCATGAGAGGAGAGATGTGTATCTATCTGGATGAGTAGTCAGATCTTCTGTAGAAAGGAATGTGTGTCTGATAAAATATTGAAAAATATATGATAGACATATGAACTGTTACAAGAGATTAATATTTGGTGCATTTGTTCTCTGTGGGTTTGGATGGTGAAAAATTGAACGCAGATGGCTTTTCCCCTTTATTTTCCTTCAGGGTGCTAACTAACAGCCCTGATTTTCAGTGGGTGAGAAACAATGAGATGCACAGTGCTTGCAGGCCCTGTGAAATCCACTGGGATCCCTTGGCTGGCATAAATGCACCATCAAACCTAGTCAGAAATGCCTTATAACCAGCCATGCTGCTGGAAGGAAATGCAGCACAGCAGTGCAGTGCTGTCAGTGGCAGCAGACTCTGCTCCCTGTCTCACTGCCCTGCTTCTCAGTGCTGCCCACTGCACTGCTGCTTGGCCCCTGCACAGCACTGGGCTGGCACGTTACAGAACAAAGAAATGATGTAAGGGAGGCTATTAATCTAAATGATTTTCTTAACACCATATTGGAATAATGACTAAGGGACATGCATACATTTAATATGGAGCTATAACATTTTTTATTTCAATAAAAAGCTTTTTAATTAAGATATAACACGAATAGATTTGTTCTAGCTGGATACTGAAAACATCACATTTCATTTTTTAATGGAAACTACTGAAGGAGACTAAGCTTGCAATCAGCATGTAGATACCTGATTGCCAGACAGATTGCTAAAATAATATTGTGCAGGCTGCTGTGTTTATATCTGCAATGTCTTCTTCCTTTTGAATAGGAATTACCCACCTTTTAGTGCTTAGGTTTAGGAGAAAATGGTCTCAAAATTGTTGTACCCATTATTACTTTAAAGGGACAACCAAATAAATTCAGTAAGTGGAGAAGACACTGCTAGCATCTGAGGGTCACAGCACTGGGCTCTAATCCTTTCTCCAAAGGAGACACAACTTTCCAGCTAGTGCTGAAAGAATAAAGAGGCCATCTATCACTTTTAGAAAAAGGATCAAAGGGGGAAAGGTGAGAGCCACACTTCTTAAAGCCAATATGTTTTCTTGCACATTCCACACACTATGATATTGAGAAACAAAATACAGGAAAAATAAATAAAATGCTATTAAACTGTCCCCCTACAAGCAAATTCTATGCGTCTAATTTAGCTGAAAAGGAATAAACTTTAATATGGTCATGTGCTTTATACAAAACCTGTATTTTATTTTATTTTTATTTGTTTTAGCTATAAATGAAGAAAAGAAATTCTCAAAAAGTGATGGGAAATATCTTGTGATTTTTTTTAAAAAAGGAAGAGTGTATACAACACTGAGCATTAGAGAGAGCATGATGTCTGTATAAGGGCTGCAATAAGATGAGGTAGGCTGCTTTGAATTTACAGGGCACTTGCACCAGAAATGAAACATGAATACAGCCTAATTAACCTGATTAGAGCTATTGCTTCTACACTGCAATTGTCTTTACAAAACACATTCTGCTTGGATAACAGAGTCTTATTATCCGCTGTTGTACTGCTGCCGATAGCTCTGCTCTCTCCTTGTTCTGTATTCATGTTGCTGAATTATGGTGCAGTGATGCTATTTCCATCCTGCTAATACATAACCTACTGACAAAGCAGGGATTAGCAAAACAGCTTCCAAGCAATCATAGCAGGTTAAAATAGACATAATCAGTTGCTAAGCTAAGTGATTTTTACCTTTCAGTTTCTCTCATTTCTACACATGAAGAAATCTTACTTAAAAAATATGAAAAAAGAAAATTCCCACCTGTTTCAAATTTAACATTAATTCCTTGATTTTATTTTACTTTTTTCATAACATTCAGCATTTGCTGTTGTAGCATAGCCTCCAAGATAATGCCTGATATTCTCTCTGGAGACTCTGGACAGTGTCTAATGAATAAGAATGTGTTCTGGGTTGGGCTAAATTGCCATATGCTGATTCTAGTACATTCACAAAGGGATTTTATTACACTGCCTTGCTTTAAAAGGTGCTTTTTGTTGTTTTGTTTGTGTTTTTTTTGGTGGTTTTTTGTTGTTGTTGTTGTTGTTTTGTTTTTTTTAACTTCCATGTCTTTTACTAGGAAGAAACCAACAGGCCTAATTCCCTGCTGTTATCCCAGTTTGATGCTGGCACACCACCAGTGGAGTGATAACTGTGGGAATCAGATATGATGTTTGCAAAATGAGAGGTAGAAATGCTATTTGTATTTTGTCTAGCTGTTGGGGTTTGAAAGATGCAGCTGATCTAGATCTACAAAAAATCTGTAAATTATTATTTTTTAAATATTTTTGTTTTTCATTAATATATGCTGTTAGACCCAAGCCATGCTTTTGTGAATTTCAGTGAACTTGTCAGTGGGATTGTTCTTCATGTCTAGCCTGGATTTACCTGTCATTTCCACAACAAAGAATGAAAGTGAGAAAAAGAGGAAGTGTGGAATCAAACTATGGCATTCTCAACCTGAAAACAAATTGTTTTGATACAACATAGCTTAACTATTTTCATTCAAACACAGAAAACAGATAATGAAGCCTAACAGTCCACTGTCATTGCTATCATCATTGGCTTTCCAACTGCATACCAATAAAGTGGCTACAGGATTTTTTCCCTCCCTTTCTGTATATACCATTTCCTAAGTCATTCAGTAGGATTAAATGTCAAACCACTTGTCATCTGAGATTTGAGTCACATCATATCTGAGGACTGGTGTTTGCTATGTAATTCTATTGCACTAGAAGATAACTTCTCCAAGTTTATCTTAACCCTAACTTAGATTTTACGGTCACACAATGATTACTTTCTGTGGCATTGGTACAGATGGGAAATCAGGTAGTCCTGAAATTTAGCCTTATTATGTCTCCACCTCAGTCATTTTGGGGATGAAATGGTGACTGCACAAACTGAACACTGGAGAGCTCTGTGCACTGCATTAAATGTTCTCCTATAGGCTGAGGTACTGATTGTAATTGTGTGCTTGGTTAGAGCTACTGTGGCAAACACCTTTTTCAGAGGGAAAAAATACCTCTGGAATCTTTATTTCAATGTACTCTGACTGTATAGAAGGTCACTATGAGGTAAGGGAGACCCAGACCACTCTGTGTGCCTTCGGATGGACTGCAGGAAGATGGAGCCTAACCTGGCCTAGCAGTGACTTGGCAGCCACTCTTGCAGGAGGAGCTGTGAACTATAGACAGATTGCCACTTCAGAAAAAGGCCTGTTATCCTCTGTAATCTTTTCTGAGGAATCTTTTCTGTTCTCTGGAGAATAGGACCTGAGCCATTTGTGGGAGTCTTAGGAGGAAGAAAATTCTCAAGCCTTTCTGTTTCTTCAAACCAAGAAAAATATATTAGGGCTGCAAAAATTCAGACTCTAGGAAAGGAAGTGGGCTTATTATTTTTAAGTGTGGAGTTGTACCAATATATACTGAATTCTGAAAATTGTTACTTACTTTGTGGTTCTACCCAAAATATACTTAATTATTTAGGAAAAAAGCAGAAGAGGAAACATTTATTATTTTTTTTTCCTGGAAGCCAATATTCTCAAGTTGATTATTTTTCTGTTTTTTTAGACCTGCATATTAGTGACATATTCCCATACACCACAGAGCCGCTACAAGAACATGATGGATCTGGATCATCACTTTCTAGTGTTAAGAGTGTCAGGTAAGTTTATGATGTCAGGAGGAAACTCAATATGAACTTACTCTCTGTACAGAATATATGAGTGTGATACCATAGGTTCACAGCACAGGGTCACTGTGACATTAGGTCATGGGTCAGATAAGATAAGCAGTGCATTGTTCCCAAGGAAGGAGCAGATAATACTCTGCCAGTTCAAATAACAGGTATTGGCTTTGATCTCACATTAAAAAAAAAATGCAGAGCAAAATCACCTACTGGTATTTGATCAATGACTGACTTACAAAGATTACAGAGTCTATCTTTACAAAGGGTCTAAATATACAAAAATAACAATATAGTTTTGAATTTTAAGTTAATGAGAAAGTTAATTTAGTAATAAAATGAGCACCATATGTTTCATTACTTTGAAAGAAAAGTTCCTATATTATTATTCCCTGTATAGCATATATTAATCATAATTCTGTTTTCTGTAGAAGGCTGTTACGGTTTAAAACGCTAAATGGAACACTGATGTTCTGATCTCCTTATCAAGAAAGCATGGACCCTCAAAGGTACTGTTTACACATTTCATATAAACATCCCTAGTGCTAAACAAACCAGCCTATATCAAGAGGACGAACCAATACTTGGACACACCTTGGACAAGACTATGAAGAATTCAATTATTCATTTCAATGTAATCAATGAAAACTGAACAAATTCCTACATCCAGGAGATATAAGATCCTGTTACTGATTCGGATCTGCCGTTTTTAGCTGGCTGGTGCCTTATCCTCTTAAACAATTGCATTTTTACTACTCTCGCAGAAAATTTCTTACACATATGACTGGGCACAACTTTAATTTCTTGCATTAAAGACCACCTTTTGCTGCAGGAGGCATTTAACATGGTCAGAATGCTACAAATGCTCTTCTCCAGCAAAGAATGTGCAGCTTTAATGAGCGTGTAGGCACCCAAACTCTGTTTTCAAGGCTTTTTAGTCTGAATACAGGCAACAGTTAAAGGCAGATTCTGGCTGGCTATGCTTCCCACTCCACAATGAAGATTTTGACTGAGTTCAGCTGAAGCTATGTCTACTACATACTGACACAAATCTGGAGCAATCTCTGTAACTTCAGTGCAAATGTTCAAGGAATAAAATTGTTTTCAACTGGAGTAGGGTTTGAAAAGTCTGCGCTATCATAGGTACCTCTCAGACTGTTTTTGTAAGTTCTTTTAAGATTTTATGCCAGAAACCATTCAGCTTCTTAACTGTTCAATAGATATTTATTTGTGTATTTACAGTAATACCTAAATTCATTTCCTTTTGATCATCTTACAATTTAAAGAAAACACTAGGAAGATTATTATTTTTCTTGGAGTATAATTTAATTCCCAAGAAATTCTTGCATCGATCACTGAACAATGTTGGTTTGAGATCTGATAATTTTTTAATTCTTCGGGGAAGGCAATGGAATAAAGTCATACAGAGAGATTCCATGGATGTTTTCTACAGTTTTGTTTTGCTAGCTTTTCTTTATCCTCTAGCAATTTATTTGTGATTCATTCATTCACAGGCTAAGTTTATTCTGTGATAAACTGATGTAGCTCGGTCACATTACATGGAATTAGCTCAGTTTACCCCAGCATTAATCATATTTATTTCCCAGAATTTTTGGAAACTGTCACTAAAAACAAGGAGTGCAAGAACTAAAAGCAAACAGAAATTAACTGTCCTCTTTGTTTAAATATTAAGACCTTTCCTATAACTAATAAAGTTACATTGAAGTTTTGAGTGTTCTGAAGCGAATTAGTGAACTCTACCACTTGTGCACTTAAAAATACCTACAGCATATAACCTATATGATATAATAAATATATGCATTTAAACGTACATATTTATTTTAACTCCTGACTAGTGGCACAAATATCTTGTTCCACTTATGCTCTTTGTCAGGCCACCACTGGCAGCTACTCTCCAATGCAGTTGCCTATGGCTGCCATCTCACATATAATTAAAACAGAACTGACTATTAACACAGCCAAAAGCCTTAACACAGACTGCATATACAAAGCTCAAATCCTTCTGTCAGTAAAACTATCGCTCATAAACATCAAAGATTTTTAAAAATCTGGCCATGTTTAGGTTCTAGAGAAAGCTCTTGGGTTTTCTGTAGTAGCAGCATGCTCAAGTCATTGTTCTAATGGATTATAGTAGTGCTGCTGTTGAACTTGGAGTCTAAAGAAACTATCATTTTAGGTAGAAGTGTTGGTACTAAATAATTCAGTGTCTTTCTGGAAGGTAGCAGCCCTGTAACCTTTCAGCTCTCCTCACCAACCAATCTACAAAGGATTGTTGCCAGGAGAAGCTATGGAGGAGCGTGGGAACAGCTTGTCTTCCAGGCATAAAAGTAACTGCTGATAACAACAAAGGGAAATTAAAATATGAGACATACAGCTGTAAAAGAAAATATGCTCTACATGAAAGCACATCAGCAGCTCCATCTGTAAATTTCCACTTACCCAACACATTGGGAAACATATAGGAAAAGATAAAAGGGAGTGACAGCAGTGCATGTACCACGACTTAGGCAATGTCTGAAGAGAGAGAAACAAATGCTCTGTTTTAATGAACCATGGAAAAGAAACTGATCTCGGAGTACAGTTGAAAAGCCATGCCGGTCACCTGGGAAACAAGAAAAAAGGGAAAACAAGCAAATAGGCTATCAGCTCAAGCCTCACAAAGCATTCACGAAATAAAACTACCATAAACTTGCGAGTTAGTGGTTAATAGGCTCTGAAATTATAGAACTGTCTACAGTGTATGCGCAACCACAGCTACATGGGCCTATCTGAGCATCAAAGAAGGTAATTACTGAAGCACTGGGATCAAAGTATATAAAAAGAGCATTAAAGGTATTTCCAGAGACATTTCTCTGACTTCAAGCAGCAGTTCAGATACGGGCTTGAAACAATGTGTCTTTCTACCCTGAAGGTACAGCAAATGGGATTTTGTTGTCAGTTAATCAGTAAATTGACTTCCTCACAGGAAGGGTGAACCCTGTGGACAGATTTTCACAATGGACCTGGATTAAGCCCATGGACCTCTAGTTGAGAGAAATAAGGTGCTGAAGGTTGCCATCAATGGCAAATAGGGGCAGAAGGGGAAGAAGAGTCATGGGGTGCCTGCAACAAAATGGTGGCAGAAGGGGTAGGGAGACCTTCAGTAACCGTAGGAAAGGGCAGGATCAGGGAAGCAGGCAGATTTTTCCAAGGATATTTCCCCACCCTGAGAGATAACGGGTGTGCACATCACTGGAGAGGAGGAGACTCACCAGAAGCTGACAACAGTTTCAAATTTGTCTGGAGGGAAGGAATAGATTCCGGCCTTCCCACAGAGGGAGTTGTTCAATTTCTTCCAAAGCACTTTGCATTAACTGTCGCTCATTTTGCTTTGGAGACTTTTAAGATCTTTGATCCAAGACAGGTGTTTTTGTCCCACTAATTATGCTTAATTGGAAACCTACTATTTTTATGGAGACACTCTTTGGTCTCCTCAATAGGCAGATTGAAAAAAAAATGAGGAAAAGTATTTCAACTGAAATATGTGTGGCATTTTATCTGTTTTATTACCTCAGTGTTAAGTAGTTTATTTCTGGCTCTCAGTCTTTGGAAAAAATGATTTGGATTTGTCCTTGTAAACAAAAGAAAATAGAGAGATTTCAGACAGTTTAAATAAATGCACACCAAAAATGACTCCGGAAACAACTGAGAATAATTTGAAGCTACACAGCAAAAAAGATCGCTATATATAGAAAATTCTACCTTTCCATTCTGAAGCCCATTTAAAATTCTTCAGATGAGAAAGCTGGAAAAGGTGTCTACTCCAGCCTCTTATCTGAACCCAGGAGCAAGTGTAAAACGCAGAAAAAACAGGAACCAAGAATAAACTTTTTTCCCTTTGATCCCTTCCTGGATCCTTCAGAACAATATAAGAGAGCTTCAGGTGTTTTCTTTTTCTTAGTCTTGCACTTCTGGAAGACCCCTGAATTTCATATGTTCTGCTTTTCTCAGTTGGCTTTTCTTTCTTATCTGGAAAAGTTATTCTTTCTCACCATTTTCAGCCTCTCTCTTGCTTTGTGGCGTTACAGACACAGTAAGTGTTTCCCAAACTCAAAGCTGAATGAGGAGCCCAGTATAACAATAGCCCTCAGATGGGTCCTTGATCTCTCCAACAGTCCATGCTGTAGTTCTCTAAACCTCTCAGTAATTTACATCGCTTCACAGGGACTTGGACTGTACTAACTATGAAGAAGACTGAATAAAACCAGAGAGATGAGTACTCCTTATCTCAGGAGAGTGAAAAGGGAGCTCCATCTAAGCCATCCTTCAGGTGCTGCTGTCTCCTCTTGTGGTTTCTGACAACGCTGCTGTCACAAACTTACACTTTGGCCTTGTTCCTTCCTTCCCCTGTTTTATGTGCTTACACAAAGCTGTGCGAAGTACTCTTTTCCCAAATGGTTCACAGAACTGTTCCTGTGTTTATGGCAGGTGTTGCTTACCATAAGAAAAAGAGAGCTATTTGTATAAAATATTCCCTGTCTCTGTGTGTATGCGATACTGATTACCATGTATGTTAGCTGTTCTATAGCAAAATGTAAATATTGGTCACTAGAAATATGCTGTGTTGTCTCTCAGGAAATCTGAAAAGGAGAAACCTATCTTCACCTCAGCACTACAAAATAAGGCATCAAGAGAGAAGGAGAAATAATAAATACATAAGACAAAGTCCAAACACCTGATCCTCTTACTGCAGCTTTTCTGGCAGTAATTCATGCATTGTGATGGGTGGAAGGAGATCCAAGCAGAGAAGGAAGGGGAGAGGAAAGGACGCTGACTTCTGTGCTTGAAGTGCCCCTTTTACAAATAAACGTTGCTGTTTGTCTCTGAAGTACAAGAGACAACACGAGGTACGTCTGCTTGCAGGATGTTAACAGGGAAGATATCTCCACATTTCTGTTTTGTTCTCTATTTCATTAAGTAGGAACTCTACAGCAACTGCTAATCTTAACCTCATTAACAGTCGGTGACAACTGCTTTCTGTCCATCTTTGCTTACCCCAGATGCTCATGATCAAGAAAGACACACTTCATACTTTTCCTCAATTTTATTCTTTTTTTTTCTTTTTTTCCTTCTGAAAGCCTGCAGTATGTAATGAACAACTGCTTCCAGGAGCACACTGCAAAGTGTCTATGTGACGATTATGTGAGGGGTTCACAGTCTTTCACGTTCCATAGTATAGAAGTGAGCCTTTGGGGCACCTCAAAAAGTTTTAAAACACTTGATTTCATTCAGGGAAGAATCAAAGAGTTTCACTAGAAGAAATTGTCTTTGCACATATAAAAAA
>JANHGO010002267.1:0-30680 GCA_024606505.1 Aquila spilogaster
CTAAACTCTGGCTCATTTTCTTCAGATTCCCTATTAATATGAGCCTCATAAAGTTGAAATTGGGGTCACTTGGACAGATATTTTAGCTAAAACAGATGGAGTTTTGGTGGCTGCTCCTAAAGAAGCAACTTTTACCATAAGTTACCACACACTGTCTCTGGGATAAATATATTTTCCTGTACTACATCATTTGGGATTGTGTGGTAACTGCTGGACCAAAGCTATTCCTTAATGGCAACCATTACAATCATTTCCATTAAAAACTATTCTGAGATAGTTCATTGCAGTGAATTCCTCACAGATGCCAGAATCAAACAGTTTCTTAATTTATTACAATAGTATAAAAATTGAGCATCCTCTGAAAGACTATTTTCCCCGTGTAACAAAATATTCTGCATGAGGAGGGATTATCAGACCACCTGAGCTTCCCTTGCATGCAGAGCACAGCTGTGCGAACAATTCATAATGAATAATTTATTGGACGAAGTTCAGCACTCTTTTGACTTGTAAACTGTTTAGGAGCGGTTCAGGACTTCCTCCTCATTGATTGTCATACAAAATGATTAAGAAAAATCAGCAGTAATTCCGTCTTCAAATGGTTCGTGAAAAATTCATTCCCGTTGCTTAAGTTCAAAATTCATATTGTGTTAGGTCAGCGGCACATGCCAAGGTGAGGTGACTTCTGTCCTCTATATGGAAATATAAATTACAGGTTTGCTCTTATTTTCTGATATTATATGATTTCTAAAGAATCAAAACACAGTTTTGTTGAGAATTATAGCTTATATACTTGACGTATGAAGGAACTAATTAGCCAAGGAGCCAAGTTGCTAGTTGTTTTCACTGCTTTTAGCTACTTTGGTTGGCCTGCAGACCAGGCAGCACCAGGGCCTCCCTCCAGGAGACGCAAAGAGGAGGTGATGGGAAGACCATTTCCCAAAGAGCTCACGGCAGAAACCAGGACCACCGGTGAGGAGGTGAGGAGGGAATGATAGCAGGAAACATCATGTTAGGTCCATGCTCTTGTGTTTTGGAAAGGTGGTAACATAAGAGGGGGATAAGTTATAAAGAGAGAAAAAGAAAGAAGAAAAGGTGCACTGGAGGTGGAGGCATGGAGTAAGAGGACCAGATGTGGAGTGGAGGGAAGGTAAAGAGGTCATGACAAACGGGGAAGGGTGATTTCTCTATTTCTACCTAAGTGTCGGCCATTACTTGCCAAATTTGAGCATGTCACGGGAACTGCCTCTTTGAAAGTATTTTTCATCTGGAGATCAGGAAAGGGATCTCCAGCAGCTCTGAGACTGCCTGGAGCAGCCTGGGCAGGTGCTGCAGGAAGTGCCCCACTGCTCCGCTAATGCATCTCAGGCAGCATCCAGAGAGCCCTGCTTCATTGCTCCCACAGTTCCTCGAGTGAGGCATGCTATTTGTGCTGAGCAGTGCCAAGTTCTGCAATGAGAAAAAGATGGAGGTTAGCCCAGTGAGCGCGAGCTCACTTTGGTTTAAAGTAGAAATGAAAAGTCTCATTTGTGATTGAAACACAGTCAGCTCTCCATCACCTGGGAGCAGCGCATCCAGGTCGCGGATTAGCTGTGCCCTGATAGAAATATTCCCAGCCATCCTTATTTTTTTTTCCCTCGATGTTCATTCCTCATCCTAACTTCATTTTTCAAAGCTAAATATGCTAAATATATTCCTACAGCCCAATTTACATATGTTCTGTATTAGTCTGTTGAGAATAACACTGAGAGTTGACTGGACATGGAAAAAATGCTGATGACTTCAGTGGACAGTACCAGTGACTTTCTCCTCAGTGCATAGGGAGGCAAGGGCTAGCTATAAACCACAACTGATTTCTATTAGCTGGCTGAAAACCAGTGTGAGCGCTTATTAGCCTTCCACATGCACAACTGTCAGCTAAGAAATCACTGCTGGTGGAGGCAGGCTTACAGCGCTGTGACTTCTGAGCCCACCATAGGAGGATCATGGGATGCACTCACAGCTCATTTCTCTGTGGTTTCCTTCCCAAAGTCCTGTTGCAGTGGGCACGGAGTACAAAGGAGGCAATCGCAGACCTGCATCTGGTGGCCCCCAGGGAGGTGGTGGTGGTGCACTTTGAAGCTACCAAAGGCAAATGACGGCGGGGGAACCTTGCCAGCTGCTCGAGCAGCAGCGGTCGCAGTCGTCACGTTGCTCTCCCCAGGACACTGAGTCAGGATGAGTGGCACAGTGGGAATCAAAGGGGCAGAGCCAGGTCCTCCTCCTCACTTCTCAGCTCACACGTGGAGCCCTGGTAAGGGCCAAGGGTGGGCGGCACGGTTGACTGCCGGGGGCCAGCCTAGCAGTCAGCGTTGGAAAAGCAGCCAAAAACAGCGGGCTGGGGGAAGGCTTTGGAAAAGGAGGCACATCTTTAGCTGACTGTCTGCTTGCAAGGCAAAAGCAAACTGTTTTAAATTGACTGAATCACAGCATTTAACAGAAAGTGAATGATCTTAAGAACACAACAGGTACAGATTCTAGTCACTGTAGCAAGGATATATTTTCTAGGTGTAGCAACACAAGGTCAATCAGAAATAAGTCAAGTCTGAAAAAAGGTAGTAAAAATGTAGTGGTAGAACATGTCTTTTGATGGCCCATCAAAATATTAGCATTCCTGCCTTTTACAAAGGAATGTTCTGTTGTTTCTGGAAAAGATCTGGAAGCCCTCTCTGAGTTGGACTGAGATTTAATAATGGGGGTAATTCTGCTTCTTAGATCACAGTGCGGCCGCTGCAGTGAAAAGCTGTTGGTTATGAAAGGAGGAGGTCGTCTGACTGCTGCATCAAGGTCTGACTGTGCACTGCGCACTTTCTGACTAGTTTATAAATATCCCCCTCCCAAAAAAATAGCCCCTGCTTTGTTCCACCACCAGTCTTGCAGGACTTTCCTTCGTTAGCATTGCAGAAATGAAGAGTATGATTGGTATTATGTAACCTCCCAAAAACACAGAGTAATGCCATGCAGCTCACCTTCCACCGCCTCCTTCTTCCTACTCATCTCTGTGTGTCTCAGCTCCTGGCTGGGGCTGGGCAGGGTGCTGCAAGGTGATGCCATGTCCCGGGGCTGCCCACTCTGCTTCCTGCTCCCCTGCTTTCCCCCTTTGACTGTGAGAGCAAATGTGCAGTACTGGGGTGACACCCTCGCCCTTTGCATTATGCCAGGCTCTGTATTGGCCCCAGCGGCTCAGTTGTAAGGTCACGGTTATTTTTAGAGTCTTTTTTAGTTCATTAGTTCTTATCAGCTCTTCAGTGAAGAAATCTGCCAGTGTGAGATTTACAGGAGGTGAGATGGCTCTGGATTTTTTCCAAAATAGGTATGAGTAACACATCTGAATGACCATGCCTACTGCCCTCATGTATCTCAAATACTAGTCTTAATTTCTTCTGCTGAGTTTTGAAACGATATGATTTACCCAGAGCATGCCACAAGCTGTTCTTTGCCGGTAGTTCAGCCAATGTATGGTATCTAAATCACATCTCTCCTGGTGTATCCAGCCTCTCAATGACAGTCTTTCAGCCCAATGGAACGGTGCCTGATCCAGCAACATTTTTTCTAGACAGTATTTCACGAGATAGCATTTTGAGAAGGTGAGAACAAAAATGAGAGGAAGAAGAATGATGAAAAGAGCAAGATGGTATAAGAAGGAAAGATGACCTGTGAGAAACGAGATATAAGTCGAAGGAAAATCTTGGCACAAGGACATTAACGGGTCATGAAAAATGTAGTCTGGAAATAGGAAGAAGGAAAATTAGAACAGCAGAGAGATGAGGTTCTGAATAGTCTTTTGTAGGAGTAACATGAGCAAATAACCTATCCAGATTTAGGAGGGAATTTATGAAAGGGATGACTTAATGTGATTGCCTGTGATACTGGGAGACCAGACTGGCGAGCCAGGAGTCCCTTTTTGGGAGTCTGATGCTTTATGAATGGAGCTTGATGGCAAGAAGGAAATAAGAGGAGACAGAGTCAGAAGAAGCATACTGTTCTCTCAGTCCTAAGGATTCCCAGCAAGGTCCACGGGACAGCTTTTGCTGCAGGTTAGTGCGTATCCCATTGTTGTCTGTAGGATCATCACCCCACCTGTGGGAGGAACTGAACATAAATTTTATCCATGTACCTCAGACCACTTCAGAAATGCTGGTTATTATTTATTTCCTCACTTTCAAAATACAAAGCCCAATTGCACACGCTTGTCTGTTATGTTGTGTCCCACCCTTGTCTTCTTATGCGTCCCCCTTCTTGACTGCACTTAAAGATTCAAGGGAAGAAATATCTCTAGGTGGGAGGCTGCTGGACATACTTGAAATTTATTTCTCATCATTTTTTTCTTAATGGAAACAAAAAGACAGCTTCCCTAGACACTGGGAAAAATCAGACTTGTCAGTTTGACTTCACTGAAAAGGGAAAAACTCTGAAACTCCTTTAAGGAATCAAATAGGGAACACTTGGAAAAGCAGAACTTGATTAAAGACAGGTAACATCAATTCAGGGAAAGGAGATCATGCCTAACTAATTTGTTGGAATTCTTTGAGGAAATTACTGCCCTGGTAAGGAAGGGGAAAGGATATTATAGACTCCGTTTTTCAGAAAGCATTTGACAACATTCTCCACTGTTGGTTAAAATGTCTAAGGTCTGAAGTCATGGAATAGAAGGACAATGAGCATATTGGACTGAAAACTGGCAAAAGAGGAAAGAAAGGGTAACTATGAATGGGAGCCTTTCATTTTAAAGAAGGGGATGTAAGAGGGATCAGGGAAGAAACCACATTTTGAGTCTGAAAACAAGATTTCCCAAGGTTACTGAAGACACTCCAGAACCTTGGGAAATACAATTAATAATGAGGAGCTGTGCAGACAGATGGAGAAAGGAATGGTTTGTGTAACTGCGGTATCTTGGAGAGGAGATAGAAAGAGGAAGGCTAAAACATATCTGTCACAGTCTGAGTGATAATATGTGTTAAATTCCACAGACACAGGAAAAGACACAGAATTCCACCATGCAAGAAACTAAAGGTGGACCGCCTTTCCCTTCTTCATGTTCATGATTACTCCTATGCACTTTTTTCTTTTTTTTTTTAACAGTGAACACATGCAATTGCACACAACTGTTATTCCTTAGGGTTCTGTGATTTTGCTCAGGTTAGTTTTATCTCTTCAAACAGCACAGGAAATAGAGCTTTGCTTTGAGTCTTTGCTTTGGAAAAAAATGCTGCTGCTGCTTCACACCAAGGGCTTGTCTACAATCATGTAAACTGAAGCTGGTTTTGAAATGCTTTTTAACCAGTAGACATGATAACCCCGTCCCATGTGGTGTGAGCCAAATCATAAAAAGCTGCTGTTCTCCTGAATCTGAGTACAAACCCATACTGACTTTGTGGCACCAGCCAGGGACCAGGCTTCATCCTGGGGTGTTCATGCAGCTGGGAAAGAGTAGGCAACCTCTTGCGGACTCCTAAGTCTCAAGCCAGTGCAGTTCACTTGAAGACACCTGCTAGTTTTCTTCTGTCCTCTATTCCTGCCTTGCCAGAATGGGTCATGCCATCTGATCCTCTGCCTAAGAAAAAACAAGCTGGTTCTTGTGTCTGACTGTTAGGCTTGGTCCCCTGAACATGTTTCCCCCAGACCATTTAAAAGTCATTCTTTCATGTGACACAGCTCTTGCTAGTGGGATATTATGGGCACTTCACTCTCCTGATTACACTGTGCTCAGAAAGGAAGCAATAACCTAAGTGGTGTGATTACAAGATAGGTTGAATGTACATGGCAGAAGGTGCATTCTACCAGGGAGAGTGTTAGCTGCAACACACTGTCATGCACAGAGAATTTATTTTAGTGATTGAGACTCGTGAGCATCCATTTTTCTCCACAAGTTGATTTAGTGTGTGACCTCGGAACTGACATGTCTTTCTCCTTTCCTCTTTCCACTTAGAAATACAAAAGACATTAGTGATTGTTTTTTGGTTTTTTTTTTTTTTGGTATGTAACCAAAGAGAAGGGAACAGGATATGGAGCAAGTGCCATCATATCAGGAAAACGCATAATTTTGTCAGCATTGTCTGTTTTCTTGGGAAGGTCATCTTCCTGTTGACTGCTGCCCTTTCTTGACTGTCTGTCTGGGGATATTTATATACCCCTAGGATGGAATTTGCCACTGAAAGAAGTTTAATGTATTTCCCTGCTCTTCCCCTTCTTCCCTGGCTCCATTTCTCACTTGCTCGATGCATTAAGCATCCTTGACATCCAGTTCTCACACTAGTTGCTGGTGGTGACTGCTGACAAATCTGTATTTTTTGCATTTACTCATTTCCAGAAATACTCCTTCCTTTCTTCTCTGTTTTGAGGCATTATAGACTTCAACAAGCTTCTAGCTGGCTAAGCACCAAACAATACAAGTTTCCTCGTTTACTCAGAGCAGAAATAGCAGAAGTCAGAGATGTGACCCTCATGCATCACAGTACAGCTTTTTTTTACAGTGCTGTGGAGCTCTTGATGCTAGTTTGCTTATGAGCCAGGAAAGTATATGGTGTAGGAAATAAATTACTGTGTATGATTTAATAATATCTGCAAGAAGAAATAACAGTGATACACATTTTAACTCAGCATCTTTTGCAGATAGGACAAAAGCTGGACTAGAGACATTCTGAACATTAAGCCTGTAACCTTTGGATCACCATCTCGTCTCAGCCCTTCCTCTATATATTCATTTTCCTCCGATGCTTTTTGGCAGACTTTGCAGTATTTTTCCCTCAGATGATACTGCAGCTCAAAGAATCGTATGGGGTGGGGAGGGGGAAACCCTTTCAAAGACAATTCTAATCTACTCTAAGCAGGTCTCCCTGTGCTAGTCCATATTAATTTCTGGTTTGTCAAAAGGTCTCTTCTCTGTGCCTTTGGGCTGATTATTAATAGACACAATAACGAATTTATAATCCCACTTTCATCATTTTTTCTTTCAGGCAAGAGAAGGGGAGAGGGCTGCGTGTTTCTGAACATTAACTGTTGTCTCTCCTCTTATCAGGTTAATTGGGCTGTGGTAATGTCCGACTGGATATCCTGCCTGGAGGTGATTTAAAAACAGCAAATGTTGCGTGCTTTTTTTTTACTTAATGCTGGAATGTCAGCCTTCCCATATAAATTATGGTGGTTGCTCTTGTCTCAGTGACATAACTGTTTCTTTAACATGTGTTCTAGGATAAATACCAACAGAGCTATCAAGAACAAGGACTGTGTGACTTCACAACAAAGAAAATAATCTATGAGCCTTATCGCTTTGGCCCTGTAAAAGCCCATTGGTAGCCAGCCAGGTTTAAAGATGTCACCATCATGCTTGCTACTTCCACTTAGCTCTGCAGAGCTCTGCCTGGCATCTTTTCAAAACAAATCTTGGAAAGCACACAGACAAATGTTTTCTTTCTGGAACCCTCTGGGTCCTCCTAACTACACAGTGGCTGCCAACTGCTGCTAACAGGGATCTTGCTCTTTTTTTAATTTCCTTTTTTTTTTTTAGCTCATTTTAAACATAATTTTCCTCGCCCACAAGGACCTGCCTCTGTCCATCCCAGCCCTAGCTGGCAGGGGGTGACACAGGGAAGGCGAGGTGTTGGGACAGGGGCAGCAAATGTTGTTCCCACAGCTCAGGGTGCTCATTGAGGGATAGTGCCTAAGGTGTTGACAACCCATAAAACTCAAAGTCCTTGAGCTTAAGCAACTTGATAAGCAGTGAACATGGCAAGACTAAATAAGAAAGAAGGAGCAGTGATTGAAGAGGTGGAAAGGCTGCTTTTTGTAATGAGGATGTCACAAGGAGGGGAAGAAGTTTCAGCCTGGGAGAAGTCCTTTCCCTGCTGCCTGGAGAGTAGACAGCCAAAGGACTGTTTTCCACTGGGGAAGCAGCCCTGTAAGGAGTCCTGTACAGGGAGGACCTGTTGGACAGTGTGTCCATGGGCACCTCCATCAACCTGAGGGGTGGTCAGCAACACTTCAGCTTTGCTGACATGGGCTCAGGGCAGGGCCCCACACTCGTGGGTCTGGCAGCAGACAGACAGATGATGTTTAAACACTAATAGGGGTGTTTCTCCCGTTAGAGGCCGTTGCAAAATGATTTGGCAACTTTAAATTTTGTAGCACAGGGAAGCATTTTGTACACTGCTCAATTGAGTGTCTTCCATGAGGTTTGCTGTTTTTTTTTTTATCACTTCTTCAGCAACAGAGATCTGTGCTTCCTTGAGATGTGGATAAGGACCTGCTTTTATTTTACCTTACAGAAAGTCAATCAGGAAAAAAATATTGCAGGACTGTGGGAAACCATGTATGTGGATTTTGCTAAGTGCAGAGAAGGAGATGAGAATTACTAAAATGAAACCTTACTGGTCAGTTGCTTCTTCATTCTTGTTTTTCTCTACTTGTTAAGGGATGAAGAAGAGAAAAAAACCCTCATTCATGTGGAAAAGGGCCATGCAAGACAGCTCTTGGCACTGTCAGAGCACCTCACAGCATCTCAGCTTTTTATGGATATTTTTCTCGTATTCAAGAAACTATGGTTATTGCTGTTCAAATAAATACATGGGGATTTGGATACAACAATTTTGGATAGATACAGAGCACTCCCTCTTTCCTCAAGGAATCTGAGAACTCTTCGTTATGATTTCAGAGAATTAAAGCTTCACAGTTTTTCCCAGTGATGCCCTGAGGAACCATTTCCCATAAGCTGAGGGGACAGAAAGACGGCTGCCCCTTCCTGATGGAAGGGCTGGGAGAATGGATGCAGTGACTGGGTGGCTGGGGCTGCCACAAGAGTTCCCCTGTTCTCCCCTCTGTGGGTTTTTGGTTGCGACCAGTCCTGGTAGTGGTCACCCTCTAATGCACCCAGGAGATGCCAAGCGTACAGGAGAGCACTGGCCAAAGCCTGGAAAAGGGTCCAGGGGGGAAACAGGGAAGACTGACAAAATGGCAGGAGCTACTGTGTTTTGTAAGTTTTAAATAAAGAGTTTTAAATAAAGGATCCATTTTAATCCTACTGGCCTCTTGCCTGCCTTTTTCATCCAAAATAAAACGCACTCTCCAGAAAATGGTTTTACATAGCCCAGCCAAGTTTCTGGTAGAGCGCAGACCCAGACATCCATAATTCATGAGCAAGGAAGGGTGTGGATATTTTGTGGGAACCGGACCCTCTGTGAACAAGATCATTTTCATTTGCTGATTATGCTGTGTAAACAGTATGCTTTTAGGACACAGAGGAAGAGAAGTGTGCATCTAGCAAAATCAAACTGTTGATTAGCAAGCCGGAAGGAAACTAAGTTAACACGAAGCCTACAAGTTAACAATAAAATATTAAAAGGAGGAGGATTTAGTCCTTCAAATTTTACTTTACCAAGTTTTGATTTCTGTTACACCTCTTTTACCTGATGAAGAACCTAAATGCCATCCAGGCTGCAAAATACTTGCACTTTCCATCATCATGGGTTGGATCTGTAATGCCATGGCAAGGTTGGAGTGTTTGAAGCCATTCAGAATGTTTACATTTAGAAATGACAAAAGTAAATTGAAATGTCATGCCAATTTCTGCTTGATGAAAAGACATAGTGAAAAGGATACAGCTGATAGTCTTCTTTGTTTTTCCCATCTTGCTTATGGGTTTTGATTCCTGATACTAAAATCTTACCCTAAGATACTGACACCTAAAACGTGATACACGTTACAGCCTGTTCTCAGCACTGTAACCAGTTCCCATGTATATTTATCAATAGTGCCGCATTTTCTTCTTCAGAGATTTAGGTGTTACCTTCACAAAAGCACTAGAATGCAAAAATGCCTAAAACCATCATGCACTCAAATCTCAAACCATCATTCTCAAAGCCCATTTCTCACCTTTAGCTACATCTAAAGATGTAACGTCTGTGATCATGGAAATTCTGCCCTTCGTGTCTCTCCTGCTGTTCTCAGTGGTGTCTGTGATACACACAACCCAAGGAGGGGACATCTCCCCTCAGGGGAGGGGGGATGCTGTATCCTGGTCACATCAACTGGCAGAGCTCTCCTCGCAGGTCCTGCTCCAGGCCCCACAACCTGTACACTCAATCACCTTGGCAATATTGGTGCCACGCAGATAACTTCAGGATGTTAGGTGAATATCATGCCATGAATCACAAGAAGATATAGCCATGAGGCAGCAAACTCCTATGACATTTCAGAGGCAGAATATTTGCACATCGTGTTTCTTAACATCCATATAATGACTGATAAGAAATAAATATAGGAACAGCTTCATTTTATATTTCAGGATATCACCTGTGCTTTTCCTAATAGAGTCGGGTCTTTCTGCAGTGGTGATCTTATTAGGCACTTGGAAACACCCTTAAGTCTCTCTAGCTGTATATCAGTAGATGGATTTACACTGAGAAACACTGATATTTCACCTGAACCTGCCTCACTGAACAGGAATGCAAAACCCACTGGTTGGCTCACATCCATAGGCAGTATTTGGCTATAAACAAATAACCTACTTCTTGTATAAGAAACCCTGACAGACTGTCATTATTGCCTGTGGAGAGACTGTCAGAGCAGCTCTCAGATCCCAGAGTGTGGTTTTGTTGTCGCTTTCCTCCAGCCTCCAGAAAGACACCATGACAGACCTACAAATTTTGTCGGACTTTTACATGTTCAGCTTCCCTGGTGGCCATCCACCCTTGGAGATACTGTGAAGAATTTTGTTTAGCTTTTAGCTACATTCATGAGTGATTTCCTAAGGATCTTATCCCAACCAGACCAAGGCTCCCCATGTAGCATGGTCCTAGAGGGGACTGTGCATGGAGAGCCACCGCAAACAGAGGCAGGAGTGTGGCCATGGAGGTGACATCTACTGCGTTGTGGAGGACGTGGTGACACACATGGACTGCTGCAGGGACCCTGCCTTCTACGCCAGGAGATTTATGCTTTTTTTCTGTGGTGTTGAAGGTTTCCCTCCCTCTCTGGTGGTAGGACATACGGCAAGCAATAAAAGCTACAGGAACAAAGGAAACCAGAGCACTCAGAGAAATACATTTACAGTGGGACCCTCCCAAGGCCAGAGCTTTTAGAGACAGAAATGCAGAGAAGAATTAAATGAGGACAAACACAGGCATGTATGAAAGGTGGATTATTTATGCAGCAGGCATTAGGAGCTCTGCGGCTGGGAGTTAAGGAGATTACAACCACATGAGAAGGCTAACCTCCTCCTGCAGGAGCCAACTGCTTCTCATTCAGACAGAACAAGAAAATTAGCTTCAGCACTTTCCAGTCTGAAGCCCTTGTATTCACCAGCAAACTCTTAAGTGAAGGAGATAAACTGAAACAGAAAAGAAAGAAAGGGAAAAAAACCAACCCTATACCTTACACAGACACGCACATCGAGCGGAGGCCGAAGGGGTGATTCAAATCAGGCTTGATGCCTGCAGCACCTTATTACACTCTGGCTAATGGGGAAGTGAGGAGAGAGAGAAATAAGGTGCCCAGTTCATTTTCCCAGCTGCGGGGAATGGGCTGCCCCACCTGAGGGAACAGGACATTCAGTTTTAAGACTGCAGAGGGAATTGTTCTGCTGGTTTTAACCCCACTTGTCTGGGCGTTTAAACTGCTCCTGGGCTAGACATTAAACCTCATGTGGAAAACACAAATCTCAAGTTTGCAGACAGTAGACAAGAAGCACCTGAATTTTCACAAGATATGGGATATGGATTGTACCTGGAAGTGTGTGTGTGCTGGCACCAGCACTAAAAATACCCACATAAGTGGGACAATTGTATGGAGTGACCTATTGTGCACTCAGAAGTGTGAGATTTCCAGCCTTCCTCAGTGAAGGTGTGTTTGTAAGCGTATGGCAGAGGCCTGGGGCCCACAGCCATGCATAGCGTGGTATACGGGGTCATCAGGAGGAAGCTGGCTCACAGCCCTGGTGCCTCGTCCTGGCCAGGAGCTGCCTTGGCCCTTGTGGAGCTCAGGATGCCGTCAACATCCCGGCCCCTTGGCTTTCCCAGCACTCGCTGTGTTGCAGAAGGGAGCACGGATGCCAGGGGTTGGCCAAGGGAACAGGTTGGAGGCAGCCAGGATACCTGGATCCGACCACTCTAAAATCTTGTGTCAGTCCCGGCTTTTTCAGCTCTGCTCAATATTAACTCCTTCCTTGGAAAAACTGTGATCAAATCAGTGGAAGTTTTGATCAAGGAGAAGTAAATTTAAATGCTGGACCTCAGCCATCTGAGGATATATATATCTGCTAGTGCTGTGAGGGGGAAAAGGGGACAAAAGGCTCACCTAGACCTAGGTGGCTTGGCCATGAGGATGGAGATGCACTTGGTATCAAGGTCTACGTGTCCAGCACAGATCCCCTCTGTCACCATGCAGGTGGTGGTTCTGGGGGCAGCCTCCTCCCAGTACCACTTGCTGACCTTCCCCTGCCCCAAGGCATCCCCACATCAAGGCGTGATCCCAGCCCACAAACCTCACAGAGGCCTCATGGTGCACTGGGCATGTCCTGCACCACCCGAAATGGAGGAGAAACAGAGAGACCCTCTACTCTCTGAGTTTAAATACAAACCACATTTCCTCAAGCCAAGTTTGCTTGCTTGCTGAAGCAAAGAGGAGCCATTTAAAAGCCGAAATGCTGTGTGCAATTAAAATCTTTGGGTTTTTTTTCAGCCCAGGAACCAATGGTTTCTAAGAATTGTGTGAAAATCAACGAAGAAAAACACATTCATCTGTGCCATGCAGCCACCTCCACGTGTGACGTTTCTGAAGGGGTTTGCACCTCCACTAGAAAATGCCTGGGGATTGGCAAACTGCAATGAGCAAAATGAAATCTCCACCTTCATTAGTGTGAGGCTGTGCTGTTCAGGGCTGGGTACAAGAAGTGCTTTGTGCAGTGAGGCGTGCTTGGGCCAGTCGACAGATCCCGACATCTGCAGTATTGTGGCAACCAGTGTATCGCTTGCATCAACCTGTATGGCATCTGCTGAGTCCCAATACACAAACCTCACACAAATGTTTCAACATGTTTGGAGCCAAACTCTGGTCAATATATGAAGTCATTTCGCCACAGCATTTAGCCCAATAAGAAAAAATTTCCTACAGACTTATTTTTGGAGGTTAAAAATAGCATTTGTGTATGCGTGTGCAAGGTTAGTAAAAACAGAAATGAGAAAGACAGAAGTGAGGGTATGTGCCTTTAGCACTGCTGAGCTGCCTTGGGGGGGTGACGTTCCCTTTTATTGGGCCAAGCACTCTTTGTTTGGAGGAACCATAATGGGAGTGGAGAGCAGAGACCTTGTCCCACCAGCCCACCACTGCACCTCTATTCTGTCCGTAGGCACGAAGCACAGGACCATGACCCCCTTTGCAGAGATGGGCCACTATGTGAATGTCCCAGGAGTCCCTAAGGAGAAGCCAAAGAGAGGAAAGGACTACAGCGGCAGCAGCGCAGCGATCATAAGGCATCCTCACATGCAGGCTCACTGGGACGGGAGGAAAAGCAGATGCTTCCACCTTGATCCTACCCACAGCACCTGGGGGTGGCCAGGGCCATCCCATGGCTGCACCACCAGCAAATATCTTCATGTGGGAATAGCACAGAGACCTCCAGGCCATAAATTTCCAGAAGGAAGATCACGCTATTTGGCAGCCTACTTTTTTATGTTGCGCCTCCCCTGCGGCACTCTGCTTTCACTCACTGCAAGCAGTGTGTGATGTGGATTTTCATCCGGCACTGGTTCACTCAGTTTTGTAGCCGCACAGGATCAGATGCTGCCTGTGGGCCCTCACATCTGGCAGAGGTATAGCAGCGAGGTCTGTGGGGGCTGCTCTCCCACAGATGCACTCAAGCTCTTGCAGGGTGTGAAACTGCTTTTAAGGACAAGATCACCTTATGAGCCACCTCTTGATCCTATCTGTAATCCCCCAGCCCTCGATATGACAATTGCTTTTCTCACTCGTGGAGAAAATAATACAGGGTAATATTGCTGTTCTTACTCTTGCCTTTAATGTGATAGCTGTCTGTGTGTGTGATTGCATCCCCAAGAGTTTCTCTGATCTCAGGGGTCTGCAAATGTTTAAGTTAACAATGAAAATAAAATATTTTCCTTATCAAAAGCTTGCCTTTCTCATGAACTGCTCTGGTGTGTCAGAGGCAGACACAGAAATCCTCGCTTTCTCTGGTTTCTGTCTGTTTTTCACCCTACTCTTTCTGCCAGCCCCTTCCCCTGCTCTCCCTCTCCCTGGCTGCCTGTCCTCGCTTCAGTCTCTTGCCTCTTCTCTGGCCTCACATTTCTTTCTCAGAGAAAGTGGGAGGTTTGGGGAAAAGGTAACTCCTGCACCAAGCTGATCCATGGTCATGGGTCCTCCATGTACCATAGTTGTGCAGGTTGTCTCATGCAAGTACCATGGGTTTTCTCCAACCCTCTGGGCAGCAAAACAATCCAACTTCACCTACAGCTATGAGCTGGGGTCAAATGGAAGGAGCAGCATCCCTTTGACAACCTCTGCTTTCACCATCCAGAACTATGGTTCTGGCTCTGTGGTGAAAATCTTTCTCTCTCAGAAAGTAAAAGAAGACTGGAAAGGTACCTTTGTTAACAAGAAACTGCATCCTTTCATTTGTCATTCAGAACCCATGTTTTGAATGCCAAATTATTGTATGCCACAGGAAAACAGGAAGATTCTGTGCCTTCATCCAGAAGAACTATTAGCTATACTTAGATTTCTAGGCTCCAGCCTAGAACCTAAGCAGTAGATAAGTTACCAGTGCGTAATCACAATGTATTTCATTACTCAGAGTTACACTGCTATATAAGCTACTAGCGCATTCATCCCATTCATTTCATCCCACTAGATGAAAGGTGGAACTAAAAGATTGTCGTTGACTTTCACTTACAGTGGGTAAAGCTGTTGTTGAGATGCAGCTTGGCCAAGAACTAGTGGGAGAGCACATTCCTTACGCTGAGTGTGATCAATGGAAAGGGACTACAGCACAAAGGGTGGAAGGATTTGTGTCTCACCTAGTGAGCTACCAGATGTGTGAATTTCACTTTTGTGGTTTAAATGCAAGGGAAAGTCATCTACCCTAGCAGCAGGTAAGCCTGACTTTCCAGGACTCTTCACCACCCCTAAGGCGTCCCATTTCCCTGCTTACATGGAATTCCTCTCCGGGGACAAACCAAGGGGCCATGTGATGTCTAGGTATTGTTTCTTTTCCCCTAGCTCTCGGTTGGCATACCACACACTAACATACTAGCTTCCTTCCACTTTTCTCCCCAGTGGACATTTTATGTGAAATTTACTCTCTCTTCCTAGTTATGCACTGGGGCTCCCTTTTCCTGAGGAATTTCAGAGGAAATTTGAGGCAGCATTGATGAATTCCCTTAGCACTTCTCTTTCATGTGAAAACTCTTGGTATCTCAGGCAGGTCAAAGTTCTTGATGTTTCCTTGCTTCTGATGATCTATTTCTGGTCTTGTCTGACGGCCTGAAGCTTCCTTCCTCCCTTACAATGGCAAAGTGGGTAGCTGATCTTTGGGAAATACTTATCATACTTCCTTGGTTCCTTGTGCTATTAAGTTGGTTTGGCATCCCTGTTGGTCAGTAACACAACCTTAGCCTCACTGCTGAGTCCATCTAGATTGCAAGCACAGTGCTGCTGTGCCAGTGTCTTTCTGATCTTCCTCAAGTATCTGCTTTCTGCTGCAGGATATCGGCAGTAGAGGACACCTCTGCTTCTGCTCACTCAAAGTTCTTAGAAGTCCATGAAAAGGATTGATCCATAAATGGACTGATTGATGTTGATTCTTTATGGGCTTTGAAGCTTGGCCTTTAATACCAGCTTACGTCTCCTATTTATTGCAGGGAAATCCAGCTGACGGCAAAAATATGAAGGAAATGACTCTTTGATGCCACAGATCAGTGGAACTTCATTATCAGTGAAGCTTTCCTCCAGAAGACAAAATAGCCCAAAGGGTGCCTGCAAAATGCATGTGAATGCGTTGCTGTGTGCTTTAAGAGAATTGCCCATTTGCAAACAGAAGTCCTATGGACAGGCAGGAAAAACAGAGCCAGAGTCTCATTTGGTGGAAACTGTCATTACTACACTGATGCCAAGAAAGCTCTTTTGGTTTACACCACCTGAGAAAGATGAAGTAGGTCCAGGAGAAACTACAGACATGCCTTCTAAAGGGGGAGGACTGTGGGTTTAATTCATATCTCCAATTTCCCTAAATTCCACTCACATGAAACAAGTAACTCAGAGCTCATTATTTCTTTAATCAGACACTAACGTCCCTGTTTATTTAAAGCTTTGCAGAGATAATCGGTACTAATCATCATATATAATACAAATAAAGGCATTCCTCCCTTAATGGTAGGAGCAGATCTAAGCCAGTTGTTCTCCAAGTGAACTCAGCTGGAGTAAGACGAGTTTTCTGTACTTGTAGTGATTGTTATTCTATCACTAAGAGGGTAATGGGAGGAGATTCTCTGTTTTACAAGGCAATAATTTGGTTTGCAAGGGAATTAACCATGAAAAGTTTGAGTCGTTTATCTCAGTGAGGGGAGTGCACTGTTCCTGAAAAAGATGAAGCATTAATTCTGAGGAAGCTATAACATTTGTATTATCAATAGAAAATAAAGTCATTCTTTCCTATCATGTCATCCTGAGCCTGATGTCTCCTATACATCCCTCTGGGCTTAACCTGCACATGTTTCCATTCGTTATTAAAAATGGGAAGTCTCTCCATGGCTGGTTTAGCCAAAAGTTACGCAAATATTCATAGTCTTTCCTTTCTTTTCCCATTATGCTTGTATCTGTCTCAAGCCAAGGTGAGTTGTCAGCTTCAGTGCTGAACGGCTCAGAGCATCCATGCTACCTGGGAGAAGAGTGAGTTGCTCAGGACTCCAGCTGACATTCAAACCTGGTGCAAAGCATTGTAACTATTGGAGGAGGCAAGGAGAAGGTTATATTGAATGGAGCCAACATTTCAATAAACATGGGAGGAGCCTAACTGATTTGTTGTGTCAGAGATGTACAAAGGGAAATCTCTTTTTACTGAAGTAAATATACCCTGGAGATCCTCACTCCCCAGTGTTTCATGAATGTGTCATGAGCAGAGCATAGGGAATATCATCATTCTCATCAATAGAGCTAAAAGTTTATTTCTTCTTTAAAATATAAAAGTGGCAAAAGACACTTGCATTAAAACTTCTGGACTAGTATTTACCCATTTCTTTCCATTGACTGTAACGTGAACCTAAAGCTGTGTCTTCATCAGGTGCTCATTAGATACTCCTCTAGAGATCGTTTTTCATCCAAAAGGAATCCACTCACTGTGCACGCTCTGAGAGGACTCCACAATGCAAAGAGAAAAATGGTGGCAATTAGGATACTTGCTTCAGAAGAGCTATCCAGATTCAGGTTAAGACACTGACATAGTTTCACCGTAAAGTACCTATATGTTAGTCCGGCGATCAGTAATGCGGTCATTTACAATTAGATGACATAAATTTCATCCTGCCTCTCTCTAGCACATTACAAAACATCTCAGTAGCAAAACTTTTCAGTAGCCTCTTTGTAGAGAAGAGCAGTGATCAACCAGTAAAAGAGTTTAAGAGGGTCCAGCAATGGGAACCTCTTCTGTAGTTCTTCTGAAAAGCAGAACCTGATAAAACCTCTGACAGTAAGTGTCCATGCACTTATTTTGTTCTGGAGAGAGAAAGTCCTGAAGAAAACAGGACTTGCTCCAGATCAGAGCATCACCAGATCTCCTTCATTTCAAACAGATCAATATGAAATCAGTCCAAACATCTGGATCCCAGTGGTGCAAAAAGAAATGGTGGCAATGTGTGCCTTTGTAAAGACCAGTAAATATATTTTGCACATCCAGAGGATTACTTAAAGCTCAGATTTCCATATGTAATTTGCACGTCTGCACATCAATGGGGTTAACTTATCTGCCATACTTAGCTTTCCCAACTAGACATGCACATTCTGAGATATTGGCAAGGCCAACGCTATACACAGAGCAAAGAAACTCTACTTACAATTCAGTTCCAGTACATTTCAGTGCATACGGATTGTACCATCAGCTCACCACTCAGCAACAGTCTGGCACACAACTGCTGCTTGATTCTTACTGCCTATTCATAGGAAGTTTTTCTGTAAAGCTTCCCACGATACTTTGCTTATACTTTTGCAAAACTTGCCCTTGATATTTGACATGGACATCCAGCTGTAGTCCTAAAGTGACCATTTTGTTTTTGCCTGCTGTCTTTTCTCCTTCTTTTCCAGCCACCTGGTTAGTACACATAATATATGCTGTTTCTCCCAGCTCTCCTGTTGCTGTTTCTCAGGAGTCATCATTTTTGCAGAGAGGCAAATTGTCTGCATCCTTTGCATAGAGTATCAGTGGCTCACCATCCAAGGAATGTCCAAAGACAAGGAAGAGATCTGTGGAGATCATACTGAGAGATTATATTCCTCTCGCAGTTTTTTCCATTGCCACAGTACTCTCTGTCCACCTTTGCCGCCCTCTGGGGAAATGCTGGGCACCTGCTCCTTCCACCAGCTTCCCAGGGAGCTGCAGGTACTCAACACCTCTCTGCGGTGACTCGTGGACATCAGTCAGTGTTGAAGGAACTCAGCACCTCACAGCGGGCGCTTAGGGGACCAGGCCCTGCGAGAGCCTCTGGAAAAAGCTATGACAAACTGAAGGGCTCATGTGAAAGAAACCAAAATTGAGCTTTTCCAAAAAATACACGTGCAACCGAGACTCCGGGGATGCTGAAGCATTAAGGAGCTCATAGTACTTCTTGAAATTCACACCATTCTGTTGACGTAAAAAAGGTCTCTTGCGTATGAGTTTTAAGAGACCTGACTGCACTCTTTAGAAGAAGAAAAGACACAATGCCGTAAGTAAACATATAAATCAGTTAGGGAACCTAGAGATTAAGGGTTAGGTTCATAAAGCTTTATGTCTCATATATGGAAAGTGCCAAAAGTTGCTCTTAATGACTTTGGAAAAGGTATGCGCTGTTTCTGTAGCCCTAGCTCTCTTTCCTCTTGTTAGCAAATGGTTTCATTCCACACTCTAAATGCTCACAAGCCAAAAAAAGAGGGGGAAAAAAAGTGAGTGGAATTTAACCAAAAAAATAATAAAAGTCATTTGTGGTTCAAGTACTCGGCCTAAGCTATATTTATTCAGTTGACATTTTTTCCAAGAAGACCAATGCATAAATTAATGTGCACATGGGCAGGTCTGAATTATACCCTGGCCATTTATAGTATGCAAGGTTTTATGTGACTTCTTACTCTCTTGTTCAATAAAACAATAAGTAGTTATGCAGCAGCCAGAGAAGCCAGTGATTCATTTACTTCCACGGGACGCCAAGAACCTTCTTAAGGAAATACACTCAGCAAAATGTAATGAAAACCTTTTGTACTTCTGTGATGCTTCAAGGATTAATAGAAATTCCAAAGACAAGAGATGAATGAGATACAGTAGCAAGCACAGTAGAGGCCAGGGTTGGCCCAGGGGTGACCACATGCAACTCAGCCATCTCTGAAGCTTCACAGCAAGTGCTTTGCTCACACTGTGGTAAATACAATCAAATGCTGCTTGCTGCCAGATGATTCATCCTGCACAGACTGTTTGCTTCTGCTCATTTGGTTTGTTTTGTTAATGTTGTAGGAGCCATCAAGTAAAAGCCTGCAAATCAACTCTGATATGCTTAATTAAGAGTGCTCTGTGTGTGCTTGCTGTGCTTTCTGACAGACTTAAAGTGTCCCTTTGGGTGATGGGAATTGCTACAGAGCACGAGCAGCATCACAGTGCCATTGGACAAATCCATGCTGAATGTATTTGTCAAATAGTGTATCCATCTCAACGGAGGTATACCAGAAAAGGGAATGTCACAATGAACCACCACACAACAACAAGCAGCAACAGAACAGCAACCATACTAAGAAAGACTGAATATACTGAGAATCCCTGACTAGAAAGCAATGCAGCTGAAGGGACACATGAGAGTCTGAAAAAAGGGATGAGGGAAATTATTATTTGTTTCTCCCTACAAACAAAATCCAGGAGGCCTTCAGAGAAATGCCTGGACAGAACAAGATTTAAGTCAAGCACATTTCTTCACATTATGCATAATTACATTGTGGAGTTTGCTGCTACAAGGATGCTGTAGAGACTGAAAGTATATATGAGTTACTAACAAGATTAGGACATGTTCGAGGAGCAACAGTCTGCTGACAGCTAGCGAGCAATGACTGCCCAGATGAAACCTGCAGACCAAGATGTCCCTCATCCATTGCCCGAAACAGCAGAGGTTTAATTCATGTGATGCCATGAATTTGCTGCCCACTGACAGAGAAGAGGTTCAGTGTTCCCAGACAACAAATGCAGAGCAGGAGAGAGAATTTTTGCAGCTGAGTATTCTGAGTTTTTTTAGATTAAAGAAGTGATGTAATAACTGATTCCCAGTCAGACAATGAAATCTTTGTAATTCAATAAAGAATTCATTAAAACTCCAAGCTGTTTGTCTGCATAGCTATCAAAATAGAGTTTAGTAAATTAATATGAGATTTTTGATGTTGCCAAAGTGTTTTCTTTCACTAAACATGGATCTTGGTTGCTGCTGAGGATGCCAAGGGAAGGATATGGCATTATACCACCCAAAATCTGAAATGTCTTTGTTTATAGAGACTAAAAGGGAAATGAGAACAGCTCAGCATGAAGAGCCAATCTGCACACCCTGAGGAGTGAGAAAAGCAAATACTGTTTCTCATAGTAAATAGGAGTCAGAAGGATCTCTACATACTTACTCGCCTGTGTGCATGTGTGGACAACACTCACTTGTACCTGGTACCTGTACAGAAATACCTGGGTGCAGGAGCTGGAGCTGAGGGATTCCTGGCCCTTAGCTCAGCATGCAGGACAGGACAGTTTGCCAGTCCCCTTCTTTCTCTCAGAAACACTCATTCCTAGTGAGATGAACCCAGACTTTGGAATTTTTAATGTTTTTGGACTCCACATATTTCCAAATGGACCTGGAAAATAAACCAGCCCTCAGATGACAAATCAAAGATTGACTTAGGTAACAAAACCAAAAAAGTCACCTCCAGTCACACATGCGGAAAGTAACATACTGTACGTTAAATTCTCGATGCCAGAAAGTAACTGTCGCAACCCAAGCGTGCTGCATTCCCCTCGGAGAGCTGAATGATAAATCTGTGTCTTTTGCAAGAGATGAAGAATTATCATGCCCCAGAGATTCACTGGCTCTGTTCTCATGAAAGTCAAACAGAGAGCCAGTGACCCTGGAAAAAGTCTTGTACTGGTCATTAACAAACAGACAGTAACATACCTGTAAGACTTGTTTAATGCTTACTGATAAATGCTAATATATATTGCTAGTGAATTCTCTGAAAGGAATCCAGACCTTGAATGGACTGTTTCCTGTAGAGACAGTCTGACTGGGATTTTCATTCATATACCTTTGAGGTTATTCCAATACGTCTGACAGTGCTATACACACCAGAGCTTCATTCTTCCCTCTCTTACACCATGTATATCAGAAGTAACTTCCAGACACAAAGAATTCTCACCAAGAAAGTGTTGATACGTCGGTATGAAAAAAACTTTTTTTTTTTTGTCAAAATTAAGTCTTTTTTGCTCAGTTTTCACCTGTTTCATGTTATTTCTAATGGAAAATGCATTTGCTTAAAGATATTTCTGCTTTTCATGCTTATGATAAAGTATTTTGAAATCAGAATTTTGTCTACAAGTAAAAAAAAATCTATTTAAGAAAATGAGCAACGTTCAGATTTATTCCTCAAACTTTTGGCAAGGAATCTTGAAACGTCTGAAAACATTACATTATTTTCCTACTGTTTCAAATGATTTTTCAGATTTGCTCATCAAGTCTGTAAGCTTGAAAAGGTATCAGGCAAGCAATGGTCTTATTTCAAGTGAAATTCAGATGTATCACTCAAATTAAGAATTCTAACATTAATTATTGAATCGACTCATACGTGTTAACATGAGAATTTATAACAGCTACAGGTAATGCTGAGGTTTCACCACAGTTACTTTTAGATTTACACACAGCTGTCTTTTCACCTCATGACACTGTAGCAGTCCCCATTGCTCCCACTGGTAATTACAGTGAGCAATCTCACTAAGATGGGAGAGGTGAGTGCACTCACATTGTCAGAAGTTGCTGTCTTTCAGCAAAAGCAGTGCTTGGCTGTTTTGTTTTGTGGTTTTTAGTGGTTTTTTTTTTTTGGTGATGGGAGAGATCAAAACTGTCACTTCTACAGGCCAAAGAACTGACAGATTCATTGGAGAAATCTTCCTATGATCCCAGGGAACTGGTAGCAATGGTGTTGGAGAGTAGTCCTCAAGGGGTTGGGGGTTGGACTTGATGACCTCTGGAGGTCCCTTCCAACCTCTACATTTCTGTGATTCTGTGATTTTAATATAACTTTGATTCCCTACATGATGACTGGCACCCTGTGAACTTAACGCAAGCTTTGTACTCATATTATTGTAGAAAGCATTTATAGGGCTGTCCATCAGGCTTTGACCCATGGTATGGAGGCCATTGGTTCTGAGATCTTCACTGAAATACCACTTCATTTATGACAAAGCAAGTATTCTTCCTTGCCCTTACTGCTGTTGTAGAGATCTTTCAGGACTAGCTTTCAGTGTAACAGATCTATCTTATTTTAGTAACTTTTATATTAGGGCAAGTCACAGCACTGAATAATAATTCAGGCCAAAAGGGATGTCAGCAGATCGGCCACTCCAGCCTGCCACTCAAACCTGGACCAACACTGAAATCAGACCTGGTCACTCAGGGCTTTTTACAGTTAGGGCTTGAAAATCTCCAACTACAGAGATTTGGCATCTTCTTAGGTAGCCTCCTCCAGTGCTCCACTCTACTGACAAATGGATGTAGCTTACTCATCTAGCTAGGAAAGTGACTCATCAATAATCATAAAGGAATTTTTTTGACACATGAACCCCGTTGCTACTCAGTTTCAGGTAAGCCATTGGAGTTTAAGAAGAATGTGGAGCAGAAGCATTGGGATTACAGCCTAGAGACGAAATGGCTGAAGAGAATCTTGGAATTTGATCATTTATTGGACCTTGTAAGTAACCAGAGGGAAAGTCATGTCTGAAGATGGGGAATACAAGTATCCTTAGCACTATGTGTTGCAGCTTATCACCTTCTATAAAGTACTATGAATAAATTCTTATTACTCATTTTGGCAAAAGTGAGTAGGCTTTTAGCACTCTTGTTTCTTATGTATAGACTAGGAACTTGGAGTTTTCATCAGCCATTTCTCTGTGAGTGGGCTCAGGTGACCTTCTGGTGGGGCAACATCCAACTTTCTTATACCCTGAGAACATCCACGCATAATTCTATCACAGTTACTTAAGGCAAGTGTAGAGACAGTCATTATTAACACATTGTCTATGGAAGATCAAACACTGGCTATTCTTGAACATATGGACATTTCACTCAGTCCTCAAGAAGTCATCTCTTCTTACAGAGTACTTTCCAGATGCAACCCATCTTAAATCTCCTCCTTTTTGAGAGAAGTAATGATTCTTCCTCCTAGAGGATGTTGCTCGGATGTTGTTCCATCATTAGCTCTTTCCTGGGTGCCACTATCATGCATAAGAAGCTGTAAATTGTTTCCTCCTTTCCCAGCTATTTTGCTTGTGCTGGACCTCGTGGCAGATAGTGATATATCTGTTCATGGACAGTTGCTTCAATAGCCAGTGATAGTTTTATCTGAAGCTGCTCTCCAGTGGTTCCTGTCCTGTCAGAGTGCTGGAATTCAGTCCTAGTGATGGCTGCTTGGACTCATCACTGAGGACTGAAATATGGGTCAGTTTTTCTGTCTGCATTTTTTAAAATATAGCCAGATGGGGAGATCATTAGAAAATATAAGGTAGAGTACACTGACAATACTCATCTTGTATTTCATGTGGACACTGTAAGTTCAGTCTGAGTTATGGAGGAATGTCTGAATGTCATTGCTTTTTGGCTGCATTTGGGGTGTCTTGTCCTCAGCTTTGGAAAGACAGAAATATTGTTGCTAGATATACTGTCTTCTTGGCTAGAAGGGACTTATCTGGAGACTGTGGATCAGGCTAATAATACTGGCATCATTTTTAATATCTCCTTGACTTGGAAAGCCTTGTGTTGGCTATATAGTTAAAACATGACTTCCAGCTATGTGCTTTGCATAAGTGATTTCCCTGTTTATCTCACAACAGCTTGGAGAAGCCTGACCCTGAGACTGGATGTTTTACCTCTTTATCTTGCTGGGTTATGACTTATTTACTGTGGTCTTGAAGTCTTGTGACAATATTCAGTATAACAATGCCATTTTTAGACTGAGTACCTTTCAAGACACAGTGAAGCATATGTGAGCCTTTATGCTGTGCAAATCTCCAGACTGAAAGTAGCCTGGTTATATTGAGGCTGGTGACCCAAGTTGTCCACCACCGAGTTGTTTGTACAGTCACAAGCCATTCAGCATATCAGTAATCTCCCAAAAGCTCAACAGAATGGGATTTCCTCTTCCTGAAATCCAGCTTGTATTATCTTTGCCACACACCAAGAAAGCCTTAAAACTTCATTTATTTATGTTAATTTCCCTGCAGTGACAAAATCAGGAACAATGTTGGTGTTTAATTGTTTTTTTTCAGTTGCTTCTATCTATACACCTTTGACTTTTTTTTTCCAGATTGGAGTGTCCTTTAATAAACCTCCTTGGTTTTGAGAGGGATAAATTTGCAACACTTGTTAATATTGTTACTTCAGTGCTGCATTTGTTGAACATTCACTCCGAAGCATTAAGTCTAGCTTTGTCTTGCATCTATTCAGGGGGCTCTATATGCCTCGGTGATTTCTCAGGATATACTTATTCTTGCCTGACTGAACACATCTTTGAAGACTTTTTCATACTGTTGCGCTCAAGAGTTTTACTACAACAGTGATATTGCACTTTCTTTTCTCCTTTTTATGGGACGTTTTTTCTAGAGTGCTTATTTTGATCATTCACTAACACCTGCATCACCTCCTGACAACAGGCATATGCTGATTGTCAGCTCTTCTCCAGCCTGAGCAATATCTACCTGCTTTTTCCCTGTAGGTCACAGCCCCTGACCTTTTTATCAACTGCGTGGCTGGATCTGAGGCCGTCCTGGTTTGTCACGGGCTCTTCTGAACCAAGGGGCCCAGAACAAAACAGACTGTGTGAGTTATGCTACTGGAATCAGTAGGACTGCTGGTGTGACTAAGTGCTCACCAACATGAGCCATGGTCTTGTGCCTGAGTCCTGATCTGTGAAAAGGGGAATGCTTTATGTCACTGATTTACTTGGGTTCCCTCCGAATGTGTCCAAACATAGCAATTTGCTTTCTTACACAAAGCATCCTCTCTGATTAATTTGTATGCTGTCACTGCCTGGTCTCTTCATTACTGTCTTCTAGCTGGGCTTCTCTCATTTGGTACACTTCTGCAGATATTATTTCCCTCAGCCTCCTGTCAACTGGAGGCTACGAATAAGCGATTTTGCCCATACTGGCAATCCTGAAAGAGAATTCAAGTTTTGTTTTCCCTCAGAAGACCTATCTGCATGAGAAGGTCAGTTTTATGTACTCAGACATATTTTCTGGGGAAGGCAGTGGGGAATAAGAAGTGGAGGCTGCAGGGGAATTGCCCCGGGTACTTGGGAAATTGCACATTGTTCACAGTGGCTTCCTTCATGACCAAGTGTTTCACTAGGGCTCTGCCATAGTGAATGCACATTCTTGCTACCTGCAAGAATCACCATTCATGTTGGGCCAAACCAGTTCTTCAGGAAGGCAGTCATCCTTTTGTCAATGACTTCAGCATGAATGGAAGCAAGCCTTTCTCTACCCAAACTGTTTTCCTCTCCAAGTGCCAAGTTCTCCCTACACTGTTTAGCTGTAAAAGTAATAAAAAACTCTCTGTTGCTACTAGTAGCACTACTCTGAATGGGTGAATGGGAAGTGCTGTTAGTCTTGTTTATTTTGGCTTAAACTGTCGTGCTTCATTGTATTATTACTTTCCACAACTCATGTGTGTGCGTATAATTCCTTGACTCTCTATGCCTAAACACCAGGGGAGGTGCAGAAGCCAAATGTGATCCACAGATGTCCACAAGTCAACCCAGCGGCTCCCCTCTGCTCCTCAGGTGTGCCCCAGAGCTAGCAGAGCAGAGCCACCCCGGTCCCTTCGACTGCCACCATCTGCCCCATCACGCCGCCACATGCAGATCAGAAGTGGCCATCAGACAGCTGGCAGGCAGCCAACACCCTGCTTGGTTGAGCAATATTTGGGAGCTCTTGTATGCTGTTTATTGCAATTACTGCTGGGCAAGCCCTGAAGAGCTGAGTTTGTTTGAGCTACTACAATCAAAGCTGCAGGGTTCAGTTTTCAGAGGTTAGCGCTTGAGCAACTTCTATATATTTACTTGGAGGTTCAAGATCTATTAAAAGGAACCATTCTGCTCTTTTGTCTCACGTAAGCTGTATCACATTTGGGAGGAATGAAAGTACAATGGTTTCTTTGTATGTAATATATTGCCTAAAAAAAGGTATGTGATTGGAATGAGAGAGGTGCTGGCTGTAGTTACCGCCCGACTGGAAAGGGATGTATTTTCTCTGATGCAGAACAATTGTGCAAGCTGAAGAAATGGTACAAATCAATAGACTTATTGCACATAAAAGTGAAGTTTGTACTCACAACTCCACTCATGTGACAGATAATGTCCTGGTAAAAAGACAGCACTTTACAAATCCAATACACTTGCCATTAACTATTGTGGCTTTCTTTTTCTTTTTTTGCATTTATTATTTTATCCTGGATAGTGAAAATCAAAATCAGCCTCATTTCTTTTTTCTTATAGATAACCTTGCAAGGGTTCTTGGGGCTTGGGGCTCATATGACATATACATTTGTTTTAAAATACTTTTTTCAACTCATCTGTGAAAGAAACAAACAGTATAAAAGTATAAATAAAAGTATAAAACACCATTTCTCTCAAAAGATATGATTAACAGCATATCTCAGTAATCTTGACTAAGAAGATCTGAATGAAAGCCATACGGATGAGGAAATCTTATTTCTTTTCTTTAGTGTCATGCTGCATTTCCGCACACAATTGTAGAACACAAGATACCTGGACTGGGATAACAGATTTAGTGTCTTCCTCAAAATTTAGGGATCCTATTTATAAAAGAGGGTGAGAGTAGGGAGCAGAACCTAGCCAATCTTGCTTTGTTAAAAAAGGACTATCTGTTCATGTTAAAAAAGAAACACTCAAAAACTACTATTTCAGTATTAATAAAAAATGAGTTCTAAATATGAAAAAGGTTTCAGCACATGATTGATTGTGTCTTTCTTGAAAACAATTTGTCTACAGCAGCTGTAAGCTATAGGTCACCAGTTTTCTTCTGGCAGACTTATAAAACCTTACAGTAGTTGAGTCCAGACCTAAATGTAGGATATATCTGTAGAGAACAAAGTTTTAATAAGTATGGAGAAATATTAGAACTGCATTAATTAAAGTCAGAATCTCTTTGAAATAATGATATTGATGCAGAGATCTCATGTAATCTATGATTTAAGTTTTAACTCCTTAATTTTTTCCATTCACCTTTTAGTTTCCCTTAAATATAGCTTCTGAAGGACAAAAACTTTGAAGTGTATCTGCAGTATCTTCGGTTATCTTTTAGGATGTTTCTATTAAGTTTTAAGACGGGAAGCAGAAAAATCAATTGATTTTGATTGAAATCTCCTTGAATACTTATTTCTTTTACAGATGGAATGTCCACATCATGGATTCATATTTACTAAAATTTAGTATTTCAGAATTGATGAGTGCATAAAATTTCTTTTCTTAGTTTGGATGTCTGGATTTCTCTGTAGCTCTTGATATCTTCCTGGAAATCTTATTCCTATTCAGAACTCCAATCATTTCACCCTCAACTTTCTCCAGGGTTTGTACCTAGAATAATGTGTGCCTTTGACCTGGTGCACAGACTGAAAGTAGTTTTTTCCCATGCATTTTCTACTCAATATGTAAGACTTTCTAAATTCCAACATCACCATTTCCTTTGCATTTTCCCATATGAGTTGTCACATCAACCCTTGCTGAGCTCACTTCACAACATCATAGTGCATGCTTTAGAGTAGGCAAGGTCTTAGACTGCCCATTAAAACAGGTATTCATGAGTTGTGCTACATCTTACTGATTTCAGATTGCCGAGCAAAAGCAGCATAGCATGATTCACAATAGCAGTCAGTATCCAGAACTAGAGATTGCTCCAATTGCAGATATAATGTCTCCAACAGTGTACAGGCTGTCTTGCAGGAAACTCTTTGCAAACATTCCTGTTACCTACATACTATATATATAACTGCCCTTCATTGGAAAAGTTGGATTCTATTTATCATAACATGTCACTTTGCTAGAAAATTCCTAGAAATATGCTCTACTACTTCAGCAGCACAATAGAATCCGTAAATTTGATTTGACTCTTTCTCAACCATCAAGAAAATCCACAGTCATATTCTGACTTCAGAAAAAGTAGTTGAAAAAGTTTCAGTCATATTCTTCATATTTTCACCTTGTTCTTAATAGTGGTTGTATGGGACAAGTTCTTGTTGGCAAGATAATATGTTGTACTTAGCATTTTTCTTAGAATCTTCCTGTTTTCTTCCTTCTTCTGAGAGTTCTGAAAACGAAGTATGTCACCACCATTCCTTGTGGTCTTTTGAACAGTATCAGCTGCTCCGTGTTGACATGGGGAAACATGGTGCTGTTCAGATTTGTCTCTTTTTCCAATTAGCAAATCCAGACTGTGGAAACGCTTCCTCAGTTTGCTTCACTAAGAGTAGATTGCAAAAGAGTAGCAACAAAGTACATTAACTCCATTAGCACTGGAAAAACAGGTCCACTGAAAAACACAAAACCAGGATAAGCATAAAGAAAGGCTTGATTTTTTGAAGTCAAGCATAGGGAGAGCCCTAAGTCACGGCTGATGAGGTATTCAACAGTGTCAGGCAATCAGCGTTCAGTTCTTGTTGCAGATGACACTGGAGACATGTCAGGCCTACAACTAGCTAAATTTGATCCACTTGTTGTTGAAGGTATATCCACCTCCTTTTAATTAGACATGGTTCAAGTTATTCTAATTTTGCACTTTTAAAATAAATACTTCAGGATTTTTCATTTCAATCAGTCACTGATCACTTAGTAAGAATGGCATGGGATTAAAGAATTAGATCCACACAATACCAGACCATGTAGCTGGCCCCTGGCTTTTGTACAGTCCCTTGTTCTGCCTAAAAGGGTCTACAATGCAACAGATGGGAGAAAGGAAACAGCCTTCACCTGATCTGTTCATTGCCCAGAAAACAATTGCCTTTATGTTTTGCTTATATAACCCCTCCTTTCCTGCCTCAGCCAGGGATCCTAACAAGGAAAACAAGACAAATAAGATGCCAGTTGACAGCCCCTTGACCCCCAGGACTAATTGTGCGGGGGTCAGAGATTCCATGATGTCTGGCCTCCCTCCTTTTGTGCAAGGAGCTCATGGAAAACCCACAGGAAGGGAAGAAGAGCAGCAACACAGAGGAGGCTCAGCAAGCCATCCCAGCGGGTGGGCAGTGGAATTGGCACCCATCCCATGTGGACAGTGACGTCAGTTTGCTTCTCTGTCACATGCAGGAGCTTGTCCACTACACGTGGAGCAGTCTAAGCTCCTCCAAATGAGTCTCCTTGCCCAGCAACACTGGAACCATGCTAGGAAGGAGCCATGGGCCTTTAGTCTGCCTGACATCAGCCACACAATGGGAGGGATGAAGGTATGACCAGGAAGCAGACAAGAGCAGGTTGGTCCTTTTCTTGTCCACCCTTGCTCTCCCTCCTTCCCCACCAGAGCCCAGAGTATCTCTCCACAGCTGTAATCACACCTACAGAGAAAGTGTGAGAAGTCCTCCACTAGGACATGAAAAAGGAGGCCAATAGTTTTTGGGAGAAGTGATGGGAAGTATAAATATGTACATAAGGATACATATAGACACATGAACACATTGGTTAATTCCAAACTTCTCAATATCAACCACCAATAAAATCTGAGTGAAGTGCTGATTTGTTAGGAACTGTAAGTACAGAAACATGAAATCCACAGAATAGTTTGAATAAAAGATGCTTCAGTCCTCTGTTTAAATTAGAGACCTTCTTCTAAACTGAAAAGAATTCCAGTTACAGTCTTAGATGAATACAATGACCGACTAAAGTGTCATCTACATCCCCTAAGTAGACTGAGCATTGCTACAGACCAGCTTGGTCATAGACCAAAAAAGCTGCAGAAAGTACATGGTCTGTGGAAAAACTGATAGAAAACCCAGATAAACTTGCGTTCCTTTTCACCAGAAAGGGAATGGAGATGCAGAAAAAAAGCAGCAACAAATAGTAATCAGGATGAATCACAGAATAACAGAATCAGAATTGTAGGGGTTGGAAGGGACCTCCAGAGATCATCTAGTCCAACCCCCCTGCCAAAGCAGGCTCCC
>JANHGO010002268.1:0-30679 GCA_024606505.1 Aquila spilogaster
GGCTTAGCCACTTCAGCCGCCAGTTCCCTCAGGACCTGTGGATGCATCTCATCAGGTCCCTTGGACTTGTGCACCTTTAGGTTCCTTAGATGGTCTCAAACCTGATCTTCTCCTACAGTAGGCAGTTCTTCATTCTCCCAGTCCCTGCCTTTGCCTTCTGAGACTTAGGTGGTGTGGCTGGGACACTTGCTGGTGAAGACTGAGGCAAAAAAGTTGTTGAGTACCTCAGCCTTCTCCACGTCCTGGGTAACCAGGTCTTCCATTTCGTTCTGGAGAGGGCCCACATTTTCCCTAGTCTTCATTTTATCACCAATGTACCTATAGAAGCTTTTCTTGTTGCCCTTGATCTCCCTGGCCAGATTTAATTTTATCAAGGCTTTAGCTTTCCTAACCCGATCCCTGGCTGCTTGGATAATTTCCTTGTATTCCTCACAGGCTATCTGTCCTTGATTCTACCCTCTGTAGGCTTCCTTTCTGTGTTTGAGTTTGTTCAGGAGATCCTTGTTAATCCATGGAGGCCTCCTGGCATTTTTGCCTGACTTGGAAGTAATTTTTGTTGGAATGCATTGCTCCTGAGCTTGGTGGAGGTGACCCTTGAATATTAACCAGCTTTCTTGGGCCCCTGTTCCCTCCAGGGCTGAATCCCATGGTACTACCCTACCAAGCAGATCCCTGAGTTGGCCAAAGTCTGCTCGCCTGAAGTCCAGGGTATCAAGATCGCTGTGTGCCCTCCTCGCTGCCCTAAGGATCTTGAACTCTACCATTTCATGGTCACTGCATCCAAAGCTGCCCCTGGGCTTCACATTCCCCACCAGCCCCTCCTTGTTGGTAAGAACAAGGTCCAACTGAGCACCTCTCCTCAATGACTCCTCTATCACTTGGAGAAGGAAGTTACCATCAATGGATTCCAGGAACCTCCTGGATTGCTTATGCCCTGCTGTGTTGTCCCTCCCACAGATATCGGGATGGTTGAAGTCCCCCATGAGGTCCAGGGCTTGTGAACGTGAGGCTGCTCCTATCTGTCTATAGAGGGCCTCATCCACTCGGTCTTCCTGGTTGGGCCCTGCCCTCCCTTTAATCCTGACCCATTAGCTCTCAGTTGTCTCCTCATCCATTCTGAGGCAGAGCTCCATGCACTCCATGACATAAAAGGCTACACCCCCTCCTCATCTCCCCTGCCTGTCCTTCTTAAAGAGCCTGTACGCTTCCATTCCAACCGTCCAGTCACAGGAGCCACCCCACCACATCTCCTTCATGCCAATGAGATCATAGCCCTGCAGGCGTATGCACATCTCTAATTCCTTTTATTTATTCCCCATGCTACGTGCATTTGCATAGAGGCATTTAAGTTGGGTCCCCGACCAAGCTGATTTACTGGCTGGAGTGGCTGGAATTCCTTTGTGCTGTTCTTCAGGTACCCTCCTGCTGACCCATAATCCCTCTCCAGGCTTTCGGCATCTATTGCTCACACTGGCATTGAACTGGTAGTGGTGGGATGGATTGAGGTTTCCATCCCCCAGCAACCTTCCTGCTTCTTTATGGTCTTGAGCTAGACTTACATATCAAGTGGGAAAATTCTCATATATCTGTAATTTTTGCAAGCTTATTTGCCTCATTCTCTTTTTTTGTTCCTCCATGTATTATGCACTGCCTGAACTTCCAGGCTCTGTGTGATGGAAATCATGCCCTCTCTTCTATGCTTTTTCCAAGCCCAGCATGAAGCGAGGCCTGCAATAGAAACCTTTATTACCATCGCATTTAAAATATCTGCAATCAAACTAATATTATGATGGACACATACAGCTATTTAGCCGCTTTTGAAATCAAGCATAGAACCACATTTAAGAGCAATAATCGCAGAGGCAGAGATGCTGTGGCTTCAAATATTATATTTACATTTGCACTCAAGTTGGTACATCCCAAACTCTGAGAGCACAAGATCAACCACTGACAGCTTTCCTACCAAAAAGAGCCATCCAGCTGGGCTGAAAAGTTGTTTGAAATTGGTCTAGTTTGAGACCGTCAGCTCCGTGCTTTCGCTGTGGCTGCTGTGATCAAATTTGCCAAGACTTCCATTGCATTTATAACATCGATAAATGGGACAGATGGATGCCAAAGTAATCTCTGTCTCTGTGGCAGCTTATCTAATTAAACATTTAGACAGAGAAAGGTATAATTGCAGAATAATCTATCTGCTTTTGTCATGTGCTTTCCCTTAAGACACTCCTGCCTTTCCGACGGAGCAAATAAACTTTGACAGATGTTTACTTTCAAAGTAAAAAAGATAGTGGAGTTCTATTAACACAGACTGTATTCAACAGCAAAGCTATTTTTTCACTGCACTCGATGCCAGCATTCTTTGTAGAACAAAGATTTTGGTACTGAGTAAAATTTGATTTGCATGCCTGAGGGAATAATAAAAGAAACCTATTATGGAATGAAATGGACTGTAATCACATTGAGAGGATAGAGATTGTTCCTTGGGTGGGGAGGGGGGAAGGCTACTGCCTGGTAAATGGCCTATTGGAGAAGAAAACACAATGTTATCCAAGATACAACATACGCCAAAGTTTGAGGAATGACATGCATAACTGCTTCACAACACAGACTTCCATTGCCTTCAGTGGGAGCTGATACGCACTGAGTGTTTTGCATAGGGATACAGGGAGGAAGACATTGTTGGACACTGAACACTGGGACAGAGCAAAAAAAACATCCCACCATTCTCATTGGATTATGCCTTAGCTAATGATGACTCAAATTCCATAGGGAAGGTCAGAATCCAAGTCTAAGTTTGTGTTCGTTCTCCCCATGGCATACAGCACTTGTGGAGCATACAGCACTTCTCCTCCCCTGGCCAGGAACCAGCCTCAGCTGCTGGTGGACTCAGCTCAAGCCAGGCAGAGAATGATTTCAATTACTGAAGGAACAGCTGCTGCTCCAGAAGACACTGGTGAAGCCAATCCCTTCTCCAAGAGCTACTTGAACTGAGCAAAGAGCTGGCCTGCTGGCCCATGGCACAGCTGTACGGTGTTACTTTGCTTTTCAAGCACAGGACACTCATTAAAGTAAGGTCAGCACCAGCTTCTCACGTGTGCACGTACCTCAGCAGAGACTGACCTCCACTTTGCTGCATCCTCCATCTGTGTCTGCTAGCACTATTTCCAGGAAGCGGCACTGTGCTGAAAATTCTGAATGCTTACTGCAATTTTAAGAATATACAGCACCATGTGCCTCGTGAGCTCACTGTCACACAAGGTGTTCCCTTTAATGACGTTTCTGCACGGGTTTGTAGACAGAAATGCTGAGCTCCTACAGACTTTCTAATTCTCCTCCTTGTTACTCCTAGTAACAGTCCTGATGTCTGTCCCATCAGCTTATTCTGCTCTGATTTTACAAGGAATTTTCCCCGGTGATTATGCACTATGTAAATGCAATTCTAATTATTTTGAGATATTCTGATTATACAATGGTATATATTATATTTCAAGGCAAATGACCAAAGTTACAGGGGGACATCAAAAAAGATAGTTATAAAAGAAGTTCAGTGGTAAACACTGGAGAAGAAAAAAGCAATACAGAAGCAGACGCTTTGTGATCTGAAGATTTGAATTGGCCTTGTTTCCAGAACGCTACAGAAGTGATTGCAGTTGACAGCCACACTTCTTGTGATAGGCATAATGCCATTCATTGCTTTTATACTTGAATGACTTGGATACTACACAGTCTGTCAAGTCTAAATCTATTTAAGTCATGACAATTTATGTTATACTACAGTACATTACTTGTTTTGATCATAAGACTAAAATCATTCTTGCATGAAATAAACTGAAACTTTAAAAAATCCAAGCAAGGGCTGCTGTTTTCAAAGCAACTGAAAATTTCCTGACTGGGAGATTGACAAACAAACTACAAATCCAGAGGAGCAATGCAGAAGACCAAACTTTCCTCCATCTATATCCTCAAGTGTTCAGATGAGTGCGATCGAGGCTGGGAAAGAGTAGTCAAATGTTGCACACTAGCTAATACTCTCTGGTGTGAGATCAGATCTGCAGGCAGGAGATTACCTTTTAGGTACAGTGCTTGGTTTATTGCCTTTTGTCAGAATATGGTCATTGCAATATTGGTTTTCTATTTTTAAAAGTAGGAAATAACTGAAAGGTGCATAGAGCAAACATCTGGGCTATTTCTTTGACTTTCCATCTATGGGAGAAACAGATACCATGGCAAGGAAATGGAGGAAAGGCGTTTGCCATTAGAGCGAGACTTAACCCTAAATTCCATGCGCAGCCACACAGTCAAATCCCAGCAGGACTAACTCAACAGTTCACTCATCAGACAGAAATACCTGTAATTCGTGTTCTCCTACAATGGTTCTTAAAAATCAAAACAAACCCTTTCCTGCCCTACCAGAAGTTCTTCCTGCCTTGCTTGGACAAGGACACTGTCATTTCCATGAGGCTGAACTCATGCGCCCATGGGCTCAGCCATGACTTTCTTGTCCTTGTTGCTACACGTTGTGCTGGTTTGGGGCTGCCTCTCGGTACCGATAGGTCTGACAGCCTGGCCCTCAGGAGGTGCATGGTACGTGGAAGCACACGGCCTTTCAGAGCAGGTGATCTACAGGCATCGGCCGAACCGCTGACCGACCCGTTGGGAGCTGTGGCAGGAGCAGAGCCAGGCTGTCAGGTTGGATCCTGCGTGGCAAAGGATAACGGGGGCTTTGCACTGGGTGCCCCACACTGCCCTGATGTGGTTGTCTGTACCTTATACTGCATCTTCTAAAGAGAGACAGAAAGGTGGGAAGTTCAATTATATGTGATCCTTGAAATGTTCAGTAATAAACTGCTCGCTCTCACAATGCATGTTGAGAGGCAGTTTGCTTTTATGAAGGTCTAATGGAGAGACAGATTCTCCTTAAACTTTGAAAAGAAAAGAAAATTTAATTAGAGTCGTAGTCCTTACGATTCTTGGTTCTGTGGACAGGTGGTGTAGAAGTTTCCTCAACCTTGGTCTGATTTATTCCTGTACTAAAACTCCTAAATAATTTCTTAATCTTCATTTGCAAGGTAAGATTTGATATACAACTGCTTTATTGAAACCTCCTGTTACTCAGTTATTTCTGGACATATTTTAAGAAGGCTTAACCAGAATATAAAGAAAGAGCTTCATTTTTTTACGTGAAATCCCTGTTACAATGTTCATATTTTCCCGACCAGCTTTTTTTTCCTGTATTTTTAAAATAAAAAAAAAAAAGAAATCTTTTTCCGCAATTTGTGTTTGCAAGTCTACAGGCCTCACCTTGTTTGGTTGGTTTGTTTTTTCCCTTCTTGATGGCCTATTAATTTTTGTCTAGGGTAAGTAAAGTGAAAATAGAAAAAAAATAGGTGAAGGGAAGAAAAGGCACAAGAAACTAGATCCCACACGTGGGAAGTGAGCTTCCTAACTTTCCATAGACATAAATTAAACTACATTTTATGACCAAATTAATTTAATCTCCAAATGTATACTTAAACACTATTTCTCACTTTAAATTTTTCCAAATTATCATAATCCTCAATCCATTTCTTTCCAATAGCAAATATATCAATTAATATGATAACATTCCTGCATTTGTATCCTTTCACCCTTACTCTTTTTTTGTCCCTTCCTATTATACATTATTCCAGGAAGAAAGAATTCCTTGAAAAATCTAGTTTTATGCTTAGGTCACAATAAAAATTAAAAGACAAAGATTGGAAATGTAAGGCTTTAATCAGGGTTTGCAATAATAGGATGAATTTGGGAAAACTAATATATCCATGAAATTACATTGTTAAAAATATAAACCCATATACCTTGGCACACCAGTGAGATCAGCAGCAAATCCTATTAGCAAGATAGTGGGAGGAGTGGGGCTATGTCTTGTGACTGCTTTTAGCAACTGCAATGAAATGGAAGCATGAGGAAACAGCTGCAAACTGATGAAAATTTGCAGGCAGCACTGTATTGAGAAGTGTTGTGGATACCCAGGAAGACAGCAAATTAAGACAGACACACCCAAAAAAGGTCAGCATGAGGTCTCAAAAAAAAAGAAAAAAATGGGAAGAAATAGGCGATGCAGTTCTAAAATGTATATGTCCATCCAAAAAAATATGAAATAGGACTATTGAATCAGAGAGCACAACTTGACAATGCAACCCTTTGCAAAGGGATTTAGGTGGGATTTAGAGAGCAGTCAGTTTAACGTGAGTTTGTAACATGACACTGTCGTTAAATACAAAAATCAAGAAGCCTGTATTTTTTCTTCCATACAGGGATCTTTTCTCTTAAGGACATTGTTATCTATCTATCTACGTATTTTCTGTTGAAAGAAATACAAATCCTTTTCTGTGCAATACTACAGTGAAAGCATATGCCGTCTGCTTTTCTCATTATTGGAAAATGTACTGAAAAATTACAGTGAGTTGAGAATAAAGTGCTGACAGTGATTAAAGATGGGGAGGAGTGACTTATGAGAATGCTTACACACTCCTAAGGGGACCCTTACACAACCTTGGTTTTCTTTGATGGTAAAGCTGCTTAAGACATTCATGCCGTCCTCACAGTCCCTGACTGCTCATTTTCTTTCTGTATGCAGCAGGTTCCTGCTCCCTCAGGTCTGCCAGTGCAGCTGTTTATAAGGCTGTGCTGGAAATCCTACCACTGAAAACCTGAATTTAGAAAAAAATTACAGCCTCTTTTCTTTATAGACAGAAAGTCTTTTTACCCAGCTCTATTTTCTTGTCCAGGAGTCCAGGATTGGCCCCACAAGTGACTGTACGAATACATCCAAAGGACGAAATTTATGGGACTATATTTCAGGACTGTAGTCAAGAGCAGAAGGCAAACAGACTCTTCTGAGAAAGATTTTGCTGCTCAGAGAAATCTAGATGGCTTTTTTAGGTGTAGCAACCTCCTAACTGATGGGCTCGTACATAAAAGCACAACCTGGAAGAGACAAAGTGCTCAGCAAAAAAATGAAAAGCAAGGAATGTGCTAGTCTACAGATATGTGTGTAGTATAAAAAAAAGTTGTCTCAGCATGATATAAACAGAAATCTTCGTATTAAAACTATGAAGAAAATTGCAGGTCGAATATCATGCAGTACAGTCTGAAGGTGAGACATGGTCTTGCATGGAAAAACAGTGTGTAATATTTGCAAGAAAAGTCTCAAGAACAATCCTCTATAGAAAAGGAACAGGTTACAGAGTTAAGGATCTTCTTTCTAAGCTGGCCAGTGAAGTAGTATTTCCAGATGAAAGTTTTTATTCTATTAAAGGATTTCTTTTAGATTACAGATATTTTGGTTTAGATGTAACAGTACACAAGTGGTTTTGAATACCATTCTACTGAAAGCAAAGGAAAGTTGAACTGTAAAAATCTATGGTTTTCTGCAGCCATAAAAGATGAAATTAAGCTGCTTTAGGAAAGAATGAATATGCTCTCCCACACTTTAACATTTTCTTTTTTTCAAAATTTGAGCTTGACAAAATGTTTTCTGAAATTGAAAGATGAAAAACCCAAAGAAACTATGGAGGTGTTGGTCTGAAGAACCAAATAAAGACAGAGGGAAGGAAAACCTTAAAAAATATCTGGATTTTTTTAAAATGAAAAAAACTCTACTTGCTGGAAGGTGCTTTAAAAATTGCTGGGAAGCCTTAGTAGCGAATTAATGTCATCAATATCCATCACACTGAATAGAATTCCAAGTGCATGGAAAAAGATTGTTTGGAGTTGACTTTTAAACTATCTCCTAGTAAATTTGCCTCAAAGCACTAGTTGCTCAAAAATGGCAGGTTTTATAAGTTTTTGGGGTCAACATGAGCAGCGCTGCTGATGCCAGCGCTCCATAGCCTGTGAAATAGCGTAGCTTGTATGTAAATGAAAACCAGAACTGCGTACAGCCCGTAAGCATGGAAGAAGACGATATATGAGGAGGGAGTGTTTATAATGAAGTGATAGAGTGAATTCTCCACTGCAGCCCCTCAGTCAGCACAGGCAACACACAGGCAGCACATCTGCACAGACCGTTCTGCACTGCTTTACAAACAGCCTGTGTTTTACGAGACTGTTTACAGCGGCAGCTTAGAGCCATGCTATTTATAGGCTCCTTCCTCCACAAAAAAAACCCGCATGTGAGAACACGATGGACAATTTCATATGCATAGCTGAGTTAACATAATCAGGCTTTCTTCGGTGTTAAAAAAAAGAGAGGATGGGGAAGGGGGTATTCACACAGTATGCCAGGTTGTTTTCACAGTCAATAGCAAACAGTTTCTCTTCTCCTCCCCCTGTCTCCCACAGAAGACCGAGTAAAAGTCTGGGAGAACCAGGGCACAGGGGATGGATATCTGGTCCATATATCAGTGGTTGTATTGCATACATAGCAAGTCTGGGCATGTAACAGAGAATCCTTTCACCCCTTGCACAGGGTTCCCTTCATTTTAAAATCTTGAGGTATGGTCCCTCTAAGTCCAAGTCTTAAGATGTAGCAGTTTCCACCTTTCTGCCTTGCACCACAGAAATATGCAAAATTGCCCTTTATTTTTAAGTGGGTGTTTCTATAGCTCTTACACCATGTGGCTGTCCTTTTCCATCTCCAGCCTTGCGAGGCTGCTGAGCTGTTCTCATGGGCACAGCTTGGCTTGGGTGGCTGCTTCAACTGAAGACTCTCCTGGCACTGTTTGACCCCAACCTGGAAAATAAGGCTGGACTATGCAGCAAGCTTTGGGTGAGAACTGATGATGGTTGCAATGCTTATGAGATGATAATCCCATCTAAAAGGCAAAGAGCATTAAATTATTGTAAAGACAGAAAAGTGCTTGAAAGGATACTGTTCACTGGTGGGTAAAGAGTTTTCCAGCTTTTCCATTAACAGTGATAAGAAGCATAAAGGACATTACACTGTATGAGGATACCAGAAGATTTGTAAATTCAGAATTACCTTGCATAGCTCCAGGAAAAAAAAAACAAAAACCTTCGCTCATTATAATGCTGCAAGTCTTTTTGTTTACACAGCCATACCGAGTTTATGCATGTTTAGCTTCTGTTATGACTGCAGCAGGAATTTTACTGTTGGTGCCTTTGGAGGCAGATAAAAGATGGAAGGAGAGGGACATTGTTCCACTGTCATCAGCATCCTACAATAATCTGTGCTGATTTAGTTTTCCTTTGAAAATAAATATAATTAAGACATAGAAAGGACTGTAAAACATTACTAATGTAATTCAGACTTTAAATATACCACACTTAAGAGTGGGATTTGCTTCACTTACTTGCTTTAAGACTTCTAAAAATTTGGGATCTAGTTTACAATTCACCCAGCTTCCCTCTGTCATCAGTGGAAAAATAGGTGTTTCCAGAATGTGAGTCACACCATTATCCTTAAGCTGTGTCTAAATGGGACAAACTGTAGAGGAGATAATCTCTCTCTACTGCCTACCAAGCAAATGTTGCTGATTAGCTCAGATGACTGAAATTTGGAGGATATGAACTGTGCCCCAGAGTGCCTGATTGAACTGGTAAAAAAAAGAGGTATTTTCCTTTAGGTGGTTTTAATCAACACTTTGAGCAATTTCTTTATTCAAATTTAAAAAAAAATAAATTACTTGTAATAAACTACTAGTTTCCTGCTGAAAATAGAGTGTTTTTGAGAAAAGCAGACATTTTCTGTCGACATTTTTTTTTTTCAGCTCCAAACCAAAGCACCCATGGATGCAACCCATAATGTGTTTATAGAAGTATTTGTGAGGATTAGAATCTAATCCTCCCATTTATTTGAGATAGTTCTATAATGTGAAATTTTAAACTGATGAAACAGCAAGTTTTTGCATGAATGGGGAGCTTGTTTAACTTCAGTTTCTTTAAATTTAGTTGACTGTGTATCTTCTGCGGAGTGAAAAGCTATCATCCTGTAAATGGTAACTACTTCTGACTGCATGGCATATTCATCTGCTGTCCAGGACCATGTAGAATTACCCTGATAAAGGAATCTGGAGGAATTAGCAGATCTGACGAAAACTTCTTGCACTGCCCACAGATGGAAACAGACTATTGGTCAAAACAGACCATTGATCTGATTTGTACTTGGACTGTCAGGTGAATCAAAATCTGTCCCTGCAGGAGATACAATAGAAGAGGAATAGTTGCCCTTCTGCGCAACTAAGGAAGCACAGTTGGAGCCTGGGAAAACACAGCAGTGAAGAGATGTAATCCCAACACTGGTCATGGAGTACATTAAATTGATATTTGGCTGAGCCTCTGTGGATAGGCTGTGGAGGGAAGGCTGCACACAAAAGCCCAGCAATAAGGAAACTAGAGTTTGTACATCTCTGAATAATAAATGACAGCCACCTTGCCAGGACTAGGTGTATCTGAGATCACCTCCATTTGGTTTGCTTTGCCCAAGTACCTGGCTGAAGGACCTGTTTTCACATCAAGCAGTACTACATCTTTCTAGGAAGAGCAGCTCATATCCACACATGCAGTCTCTTCTGTCTTTTCTTTCTGCATGCCATAGAGAAAACACCTACATGCCTGTAGAGCAGTGAGAAAAGCACTCCCTTGTGCAATAGTCAGGATGACACAGTGCTGGGCACCTCTGACACTGAAACTCCCACCACATGTCACCTGGTTCAGGACCGTATGGCAGCTTTGATTTGATCTAAATGTCCTTGACTCATCAGGGATTCACATCTCACAAATTCACAGAATGGCTGAAGTTGGAAAGGACCTCTGAGGTCACCTTGTCCAGCCACCCTGCTCAAGCAAGGCCACCTAGAGTGAGTTACCCAAGACCACATTCAGACAGCTTATGAACATCTCCAAGGATCGAGACTCCGCAACATCCCTGGGCAACCTGTGCCAGTGCTCGGTCTCACTCACAGTAAAAAGTGTTTCCTGATGTTCAGAAGGAATCTCTATGTTTCCGTTTGTGCCCATTCCCTCTTGTCCTGTCACTGGGCACCACTGAAAAGGGCCTGGCCCCTTCTTCTTTGCACTCTCCCTTCAGATATTTATATACATTTATAAGATCCCTCCCCGCCCCGAGCCTTTTCTTCTCCAGGTTGAACAGATCCAGGTCTCTCAACCTTTCCTCATAGGAGAGATGCTCCAGCCCCTTCATCATCTTTGTAGCCCTTTGCTGGACTCTCTTCAGTATGTCCAAGCCTCTCTTGTACTGGGAAGCCCAGAACTGGACACAGTACTCCACATGTGGCCTCACCAGCGCTGAGTAGAGGGGAAGGATCACCTCCCTCGACCTGCAGGGAATACATTGTCTAATGCAGCCAAAGATACAATTAGTCTTCTTTGCAGCAAGGGCACATTGCTAGCTCACATTCAACTTGGTGTCCACCAGGACCCCCAGATCTTTTTCTGCCAAGCTGCTATCCAGCTCGGTGACCCCCAGCATATATTGGTGCATGGAGTTGTTCTTCCTCAGGTGAAGGACTTTGCACTTCTTGTTGAACTTTATGAAGTTCCTATTTGGCCATTTTTCCAGCCTGTGGAGGAGGTCCCTCTGGATGGCAGCACAACCCTCTGGCATATCAGCCACTCCTCCCAGGTTGTGTCATCTGCAAACTTCCTGAGGGTGTTTGTCCCATCACTTAGATCAACGAAGATATTAATCTCTTATCTCCGGTGGAAAGTGTTGGCTCTGACTTGGTATCCCAAACTGCAGCTGCTCATAACTTTCAGACAAAATGCCTTTATATCAAAACCACACCTTTTGGGAACTGCACTAGTTTCTATAGAAGGTTTTTTGAAAAAATGTTTCTCTAGTCCAGGACAAGACTTGTGGTCATATTAGAAATTGATCAGAGAATAGAAATGATTCTTATGCTTACAACATTGTTATAGAATATTCCTATTAGGAGAAATTCCTTTTCTTACACTGAATCAGGCAGACCAAACTTCAGTGCAGTCCCCCCTGGTGTTAGCCAAATACCTTGTCTTCTGACAGTTCCTGAAGACCTCTCCTTCCTTCAGAAAAATTTAAAAGATTGAAAGTGTGGACTATAAAACATTTTCTTTCTCAGTGCTGACACGATATCTCACGGACAGGTGTAACTGCATGTAGACTCCAGACCACGTGAGCTATAATGTAAATTCATAGTCACCCAAGGACAGCTCTCATGCTCATTTGTATCTGGTGTGGGCTGAATAAGCTGGACTCAGACAAGAATTTGTCCTGAACTTTCACCTAAATGTCCTTACAGAAAACATCTTTCCTTTCTTACTCATGAGCCAATTCCTATTAAAATGCTACCTTGGTCTTTATAAAAAAATAACAAAATAGAAATAAATTTAGGGAAGGATGGCATGACACTGCATTTGACAGAGCCATGAATCACACTGCTCAGATGAATGGTTATCCAAAGCCATTAAAAGTGCTTCTGCACTTCAGCAAAGTGCATTGTTTAAGAGGAGTCATACTGGGCTGGAATCTACTCTCTGTTTCACCAATCTCATAATGAGCTTTAGCAGGAGCTGCTCTTGATTTATGTTAGATTAGGGTCAGACTGGGAACTTTTCTATCTCTCCATAGTGTTAGCATCATCTCATAAATAACTTCAACACCCAAAACTACAGCAGAGAAGGATCCAAAACAGTTAGTGCACTATAACTCTAAAATGCAAAGCTACCCAAATTACACTGACAGTTATTTTTAAAAGTATACTCTTGAAATAACCAAACCCCATGATTTTTGCCCTATAAAAAGCAGTCTAAGAAAAACCCAACTGGTGCTTAAAATAGTTGCTTGAGTTTTTTTTAAATTCAGAAGTCACTCATAAAACCTCAGGATCCAGTGAGATATAACTGTATCTGTCATAGACCTGCAGGCAAATAAACTTCAAATTGACAGGGATAATGTTACAGTTAAATCTCCTTGGGTCTTTATTATTCACAGCAAAAACCTGATCTGAGACAACAATCAGGCACTTGAAATGCAATACTCTATCAGGTGTTTGATTTTTAAATGGAAATTTGGTAAACCTTTTTTTTTTTTTTGAAACAGAAAACATTTAAAGAAGAGTTTAAATATGTATATGCAACAGTGGTGGAATTCACAACAAAATTAGAGAGAACAGTTGTCCTGAGGAGGTTCTTTACTTGACCGGATTATTCATTCTTCATTGTATAACTGAGGATTTGGCCTCTTTCTAAATCCATCAACATCATATATTTCAGCCATAAACTAAACAACTTTCTAAGAAGTACTGACACACAGAATGCTGCTTTAAATTACTTCTGAAGCAACCTGGATTTAGAAAGAATTGCTAGGAAGCAATCAAATAACAGACTAACAGCACAGTTGCTTTCCATCGGCTTTGGACTAGAACTGAGGGACAATTCTCCTTATACTTGAAAGTGTTGTGAGTTCATGAGCTATAATACTACTGTTACACTAACAGAAGCTATAGTCTTAAGTGATGGAGTAAGCAAGGTCATTATCAAGGGTCAAAATGGGACTTTAGAGATGCTGGGAATAAAAAAACCACTGTGCAACATGAAGAATCCTATTCTATCCTGTTTCACAGGTGTTGTAAAGGCTACTGTGCATCCTTAAGGCATACTTAAATATACAGGTCTATTTTGATCACTGTGTTCCATAAAGAAAATATAAACCATAAAAATAGATCTTTTCTTAGAAGACAGAGAGTGCTACATACATAGAAGTGAGTTCAGGCTCAGAAGCAGACAGTAGTTGTTTGAAATATTTCGTATTTTGAAGTCTTTTCCATCCACTTGCACAAAAGTTAATGAAACATAAAAAATAAGTAAAACCTTTTCAATGAAGAGAAAACTGGATGTTCAGTTGTGAACCGTGCAGGTATATGGAGTATCTGAGTCTAAAGACCAGCCCCTGGAATTTGAAATGAGTGGGGCAGATGCAGTAGAGGCTTATGGGAGTCCAGAAAATTTCAGGAATACAGCACGCAGAGATCGTTAGCTGTGCTTTGTCTTCTTAAGCAGACAGCTTTATGGCTCTTTTTTAGCTAAATTAACAAGTTACAGCGCTACCTCTTTTTAAATAGATTGAGTGCCCATTGGGAGGGATTATAACCAGATCTGGTTAATGGAGGTTTAGTTTATCTGCACTTCTGGATACAAATAGTCTTATTAGGAAGACACCCTGCAGCACTGCATATAGTGTTGACTTCCTATTCATCATCTGAATAAAAACGAGAGACAGAATTGAGTATAAATTTTATACTCTCGTCCTGAAGCTTGGGCAAGGATGCCATGCTGTGAGACGTTCCTTGCACAAGAGCTTACCTCTGTATTCAGTCTGATAAATCACTCCTACAGCTAAAAACCTGTACTCCTAAACTTGGACTATGTTGAAAATTCTGGAATATTTTTTTTGTTCTCTTCAAAGTAATTTTCAGAAACTAGGATGAACTGGGATGCTCTGGAAAAGGAACACAGGTAGACGATGTTCTAATCAAAACCAGAAAATGTTTGGTATGTAAAAAAGTCCATCTCTACCATTTTCTGTATGGTGAACTGAATTGAAAGGAATAACTGGAGTTGAGAAAGGATTGGAAAACTTTAATGCACTGCTTTGGAAGTTAACTGGAGTTTAGTCTTAGGTGGTGTGATTTATCAGATCATGCTTTTCTGAGATCCGCTGTTGGCTTTTCAGCTTCTGCACTACTCACTGGTTTCTTCTGGGCTTCTTGTACAGCAAAGATGGTGAATTAATCAGCAGATTTCTTGGTTAGCCAAACATGAGTTTCTCAACTCCCCCCCTCCCCTCCATGTTAGAAAAGAGTTCCTAGGCTTTAGGTGCCTAAGGGCTTAGTAAATTCTGGGGACGTGCTAATTTGTAATCATTGCCTTCATTATCATCAATGTCCATCATCATTATTGTCTTACTGTCTCCTATCAAAGTTTGCTTGACTGTACAATGAGCAATGACTCTGCAGTACCTCTGTCCTTCACAATGTGATTTTTCAAAAATGTGAATCATAGATGGAGGCAGCTGTATCAGCCAGGAGGAGGCTGTCCTCCACACGTTAGGGGAGATTTGAGCCCCACAAGTAGTGTCCAAGGTCAGGACAAGCTTGTAACTCCACCTGGGAAAGGGAGCCAGGCTGTGCATGCCCATGTGGGTTCTCTCTATCTCTTCACTTGTGAATCGTGGGGATTAGAAATCTGACTGGAAGATATCTGAAATTAATTTAGTCCCTAAGTTATATCTGGTAAATCTAGACTACTCTTGTGCAACATGTCTTTTCTGTCATTTTTTTTTTCCCCTCCTTAGCAGTTGTCTTTTAGTTCTGTAGCCCTTGGTATTCATGTTTTTATGCTGAACTCTGAAATTAAGAGAACTATAAAGTTCTAGAAATTGGGCTTTGAAAAATAACAACATATCACCACTAATCACAGTAATAAATAAAATTATGGCTTCCTTAGTGAATGAGGAGAAAGGTGACTGTATGTGTGGCATCACCAGTGAGGTCAACATCTCACAAAACATTAAAGATGATTCACCATTTTCCTAAGAAAACACATCTTGTCAGAAAAGAGTATTTTGCCAAATACAACTTTTCCATGACTCTTATTTGATTTGGACTTTTTATAAAATCTATGTAAGAAAGCTTTGAGTTTTCAAAAGTGTTTGAGTCCCCAGTTACAGATTTCTTTTGAGCACATAAACAAATGTAGCAATGTTTCCTGATGAAAGGTCTCTATATATGTACTTTCACAAATTTACATATCCTTTTTTTTTTTTTTCTGAGAAAAATAAGAAAAGAAAGCAGGAAGAGTATGAGGAAAGAACACTACTTTTCAATATTTTATGAATTCTTCCTGAATAAAATTTTGAAATAAGTATTTTCTAGGGAAAATAATATTTGCAGTCTTCTCTAGAATGCAGCACATTTATTAACATAGGTTCATTGTTCAAACTTGTTTGAGGTGAATTTTGATACATTTGAGAATAATCTAGTCCACTAACTTGATTTCACCTTCATTTATACCTGTAAGATTAACTTATGATGGTGTAGACATGATTTGCACCAGGGCAGGAGTAGGATGTGAACCACATTTCTTCTGCCTACGTCTCTCCATCACAGAGAAGAGCTTTTAGTGTACACAAATAAATCAGTTGGCACAAATTTCTTAAAAATTTATAAGGTGGCCAGTTAGACTGTTTTTGGCTCCCTGTAGGTTGTGAGTTATCATATTTTTTGCAGGAGTTTATGACTAGGAGCAATCTTTAGATTGTTCAATCTGAGTAATTAAACCACAGCTCACTAACCCCAGAGAATATCCTCAGAGTAGTTACACCAGAGCACTTCAGCCTTTCAGTTTCTAAAAGGTGAACATGGAAGGCATTAAAGGAGTCATCATCACCACCAGCACCAAAAGCTGCTGCAGGCTGTTGTAGCTGGGTTATTCCGACATAGTCCCAGTAAGCAAATTGGACCCATATCTGCAGAGAAACATGAAAATGCTTTGAATCTCATCCAGTCAGGACTGTACAATTTTTCCTGATACAAAATCTCGTTAAAACAGTCTGAAGCATCCAGCTGGGTATCTGAGAGGATGACAAACTAATCTGACAGTGCTCTGACTTAACCCAACCCATGCCCTTCATCTTCTACTTTTCTCAGCATCCACAGGCTACCAGCTAAAAGACCAAAGCATGAGATCACGCTTCTTTGACACTAGGCTTGTTTCCCCTCGCACTTTGTCAATGACAGCTGTGATCATTCATAGCAATGGCAACATCTCTAAAAACTCCTACTTAAGCCACAGCTCCCAAGGGACAAAGCTGAAGGCAACAGCAAGGAGACATGAGACCACTCAGTAAGCCGCCAACACAGAGTCATCCCGGCTGAACCCAACATGTCCTGTACTGTTCCCAACACTGGGCACATTCCTCCTGGGCCTCAGATGACGACTGCAGCAGTAAATATTCCAGAAAAAAGCCAGCCTCGTTAAAACCAGTGAATCAAATGTGTGTGTGGGTTTAAATCAATGGAGTAATACAGGGATAAGTCTGGCCTGGTACCAAGCGAGATGGCTGCGTCTTTTAAAAAACTCAGACCCCGCAGTCATAAATTCAGCTACACTTTCTGAATTCTTGTTGTACCACAGCCCAGTCCCTCATCAACAGTCCCCTTTGCAAAATAGGCCTGCGAGCAAGTTAGAGGTTCTGCAGTGATGCTTAGGAGTGTTCACCAGCTGCAAAATGAGTCTTCACAAAAATGACCAAATCATTTATTATCTGCAATAACAATATAAATCCTGCCTTCATTTAAGTTCCAGCTATGGGATTGAACCTTCCCCTCATGGAAATCAAAACAGGTGGACTTGCCCTCAAATTTCAGTTTGTCACTGAAAGGCAGCAGATCATGGCAAATTGTTTGGATTCACATCTTCAGACAACTCTAAAATATTTTTTTTCCCTGGTCAGACTGCGTTATGCTCCTTCAAATCAGTGCAGATGCCTCTTATTTGGGTGTGTTGCATTCTTTCCTCCCTAAAACTAAGCTAAGACATCTCTGTGTTACAGCTTCTGTTTACTGGACATATCAGACAATTGTTAGATCACAATATTCTGTTTTACCCTTTTTCTTTATGGTGTGTAATCACCCCATATAGCATGAAAGAAACAGATACAATAGGCTGGTAGAATAAATCAACCTATCTCTGCTTAATCATTTGCTCTGTGACTGGCGAAGAGCTCATCCAGCTCTTTCAGTTTAAGTCAAGTCCATGAGTACACCCTGAGAACGACTGCTGTGATCTGGTAACCATCTCCACCCTGCCTTCATGACAGTACTTATTCCCATATCTGCATGTGACTACAGCTCCAGAAGAGGTAAGGCTGGAAAGAAAGGCAGAGCCAACCAGTTGATTTGTGTCTAAATATGTGTTATAAGGAATATGAAAGTACTTGGCGAAGCCCAAATTCAATTCTTTGTTATTGTAAAGCAATCATATACCATGTTCATGGAAAGCACTGGACTGACAGCCCTGGACAAGATGCTATTCTTTACACACAGACAGGCAACATTTTTGGCAATATGACTCTTTAGAATACCTCAGCAATGACCTGGAAAGAGGTGAGAACACAGTCTCCAAATCCATTCAATCATCTAACTCTTCCACAGACCTTGTCGACAATGGTCCTAGGTGGGAGCTTTGATGACATGGACATTTGTGGGGGAACATTTTGGTGAGCCCTGGATCAACCTTGTTCTCTTACCTGGTTTAGCTCCCGAGTTACCCTCTTTATCCCGTGGCCTGCATGAAATTTTCATGGTCTTGCTGCTTGTGTCATTGAGAATAAAATAAAGATACAACCCCCCTTGAGCCTTCTGCTGCTTCACTGCAGTGAAACAATTTCAATGAAAAGATTTCTTCTTGGGCTTGATTCATCTCCCAGGGACTGAACTCAGTTACATCACAAAACCAACTAACTATCCTATTATAATTTGGTCTTACTTGTTAGGTCATTGCAGTCTTACTGGAACCTTTATGCAGTGTAAAAAAATTAAAATATATACATAATGTTTGAAAATTGAGTAACTTGCATGCTTATAAGTTTTTGTTGCTTGTTTCATTAACTGTTGAGATATTATAGAAATTTTCACCTAACTGTCTCACAGGAACAATCCAAATGACTAGAAGGGTAATGTTTCTTTGGTCATAAAATAGTATTTATTACAGCAAAGTGTGTTGAGGAAAGACTCTAAAAAGCAGTTTTTATAGAATCTAACTGTGCTCTAACTTTCTTTACTATTTTTTCATTACATGTTTTGAAAAATGCACATCATAACCATTTTTTATGTTTTGTGGTTTATACAAAATCTTTAACAGAAACAGTAATTTTCAAGGTTGCAAGTAGACTGCAAATGTCAGGTCATAAATCCTGACATATTTGGTCAGGAGGCAAACAAACCTGAAGTTGTAGTTGCTTGGTTTTATCAAAGAACAAGACAAATTTCATGGACAGAGAGAAGATATCATAGATACGATCTTACCTTTGGGAGAAAAAATTGTTTTGGAAAACTGCTACCTAAGAAAATTAAAATGTTTATGAACACTTTACTCAGGATGCTTCAGAGGGACTTCTACATAATGAATATTATCACTAGCCATAAAACCAAGTCATAAAACGACTCCTTTTCTCTCATGTCTTCTTATTACCTGGAGTGCAGTCTACACTGCAATGTGCAGCTGGTTCAGGACAAATGAGTTTGGGTGCTAGAAGCAGCCAAATGGAAGCTGAGATCCCAGTGCAGGCTCATTTATTGGAGCAGTGTAAACACCTAAAAGTCTTGTAAAAAATAATTGGGTTTTTTAAGAGTTTAAACCTTTACACCCAGAGAGTCATGAGGAAGGGTTCTTTCAGATTGGTTAATTCCATCATGTAATGTGTCCTCACAGAGATGGGAAGATTAGTGATCTTTAAGAATTAGAACATACTTTTCTGAGCTGTGCCCTTGGAAGTGTTATATATCTTCATTTCCTGTTATTTAACTGAATATATAATAACTTTATGTACATATGGCACAGTCATAAAATGCTGTAGAGTTACTCATGTAACTGCTTTAGGAGTAAACATGGATATTAATTTGGTAACTTTTCTTGGTTACAGGCACTACTTCAGAAAAGAAAGGCTCTGACAAAAAGTCATATCATCTTCAAGGGCTACTTACGTAAAATTATAAAGAAGTAAGTTTAAAAATAGTTGTAGAGAGAATAAAGGTATTTGACCTATTTGAAACAGTTTCACCTTCTATAAGCCCCTGAGAAAACTGAAGGGATACCTCAGAAAAGTGGGTTAGGTGAAAAAAAAGGTATTCTGAGAAATTCCTGCCACAAAGGCAAAAGCTAGATTTCGGCTCTAATGTGTATGTTATTAATTCACATAAAGCAGTTAATAAGATGAGCTGGGAAAGAGTTCTACCAATGAACAGGTCACAAAGCCCCAAAAGTTAAGTTTCTCTCTTCCCACAATGATACAGAAAAGGGGTTATAAAAGCCTTTAAATGGAACAAGCCGTTTGCTTCCTCATGAATTTTATCTCATCATCAGAGCCTTAGATCTCTGCTCAGCCCAACTCCCAGTATAAGATACGTGAGAAAATAACCACACATCAAAATCTAGAGGAAATAAACTTCACAGTTAGAACATGGTATTTGTACTGTATTTCTGGAAAGACAGTGTAAGACTGGACAGGAATTTTATTTATGTTTTTCCTGTAATTAGGTGAAATACTATTTTGATTGAAGATAATGGTGTCTCTGGTTGAAAACCACAGCCTGTTTACTTAGATTTTGTTTTCCTGCAAAGGGAAATAATGTAATTCTGGCAATCAAAGAAAAATAATATTTAATACAGGTTTTAAATCCGTGGTAGTCTTAGGATGCCTTCTTTTGGATGCACCTGACTTCAATATTACAACAGTTACTTAATTACCATAGTAATTACTTACTTTTGCTATTTATTAATATCGAAATTGTCCATGGTAAACATAGGATGCCTAATATGCTCTTTACTACAAAAATTTTGGTATCTTACAATCTGTTTCAATTGTTTACAATGCACTGTGGCATAAAATACGGACTGATTTTTAGTAGGGCAATTTCCTTTGAAAGCTCTCCCCACAAGGACAGGCAGAAAAATTAGAAGCTAAAGTTCATAGTGTCGATTGTTCATTCACCGTTTTTGTCTTTTCTATCTATCTTCCCCTCTCCCATCTTTGAAGATGACACAGTTAAGACTAGAAATTTGAGACATTTTTGGCTGTCTTTAATTGCAATTTCCATACACATCTGGCAAGGAATCCTGTGACAGAAATAGTGGGATTCATTGAACCTGCAAAGGCTTTCCAGTATCATTTACATGTACGTAATCAAGTACGTGACTTTTCCTGTGCATTAGGGATCTCCAGCCCTGCGGGCAATTTTCCTGGAGTAAATGTTGTGGGATTACTCTGTCTGTCTAATACTGAGTTTTGCTGGAAAAAGAAGACTTTCTGCTTTATGCAGTGCAAAGAAAATGGACTGGTTTTGCTTATTGTGTTGCTTTCTTCCATTTGAACACAGAAATAAAGCTAATTTTTCTTTCCCAAGCATTTATTGTTACCTCTCTGACGTAATGGGCTAAGGGGCAAGCAAAGTTAAAACATCTGAGCTAAGGAAAGGTGACATTAACCAGTTTTACCATGAATGGCTTGTCAGACATTATTAAGCTTTGTCTGGGTCCATCAGGGTTCATAGCCTGTTAATAAACACCGCCACCAAAAGAAGGGAGCAAAATTTACTACAAAATTATTTTCCTTTTTCAGAGACCATAAAGGCAAAGATTTGTTCCTTGTCTCCACCAGGTATTTAGCTTGTATGTTGGAAAATAAAAAACACTGGCTTTAGCAAGAAATGTGCCCCCTCCTCAATTATTCTTGATATTTTTTCCAAGAAATTTGAACAGTAAACATAACAAAATGGTTGGAAGACTAAATGAGCTTTGCCTCCAGGATGCCTAAATCTCAGATCACCTATTAAAACCATTCATGACAACAAATTTTGCTTTTTAAGCTCCCTGAACACATCACTTTCTGAAATATCTCTCTGTTCCCAAGATGGAGTTATCTGAAGCACTCCTCTTAATGTGTTTGAACAGTTAAACTAGCCTAAAGCACTATAAGTTTAATGCATTATAAATGAATCACTATGGATACAGGGTGTCTTGATGATCCTGAGTATTTGCCTTTGTATTACATTTTGATATCTGTGATGTTTGCCTACCCAGCAGAAAAACAACCTTCATAAAATTTGATTATTTTATTAGAGCAGTCAAATTAAAAAGTTAAGGGGATAATGAAATATAAGACAAATTGAAATAGTAAAATTTGCCATCTGCTCAGTTCTCACAGGTGATGCATTCACCAAACTTTTAACCAGCTGAAAGGGGACTGACAGGTCAAATCCAGCACCCTGTACCCAGGACCGTATTGTCTGCCTTTGGTACAGGACTCAGTTGCAGTAGCATTGCAAACACATCTCTCCCCATGCATGAAGGACCGAGGAAGACGGGAACACGCTGTGCAAACTTCCAGCTGTCTTCCCTGCTGTGTGCTGACACGAGTGCCCCATGCCATCTGTCACGTAAGCGAAGCGAAGAGTTGATTTCAATAAGAAATTGTGGTTAGAAGGCAATTGGCTCTCCAGCCTGACTTTGCATTTTCTTATCTAGAGGTTCCTCTCATTTCAGTGAGAGGTCTGGATGAATGCTAACTAGGCAAGGATTGCAGGGTTTGGCCCAAGATATCATGAAAATCACGTTGGAAAGCCTTATGTGATTATAGCTGGCAAGGCAAGGGGGGTTGTCATCCCCTCTTCTTGCCTCCTACAACCATCTCGTCACCATGGATCGATGTAGTATACAGACTTCTGGTAGTACAACAAAATAACACTCAACCACCTGGGCAGCCTGTTTCCCACACAAATCAGCATTGCATCTTTTACTGCTTGGGAAATTAGTCCCTTAGGAGCTAATCCAACACCTACTAAAATTCATGGACTATCTCCAAGGGACTGCAGCAGATTTAGGTAAGAGATTTAAAGGTTCATTCAATCAACTGTATTCCCAGGGCCAGAAAGCAAATGGTGCTTATATCATAAAGTACCTATAGGAATTACTGATATTTTTACTGAAATTTTTATGCACTCCCACTCCTTTAGGAAGGGAGACGTTTGCTGTAGAAAGGGAACTACACAGTTTGTGTATGGATGAACTGTTTTGCAAATTCCAAACCTACATGGAGGTCATGGAGTCCAGACTAATGACTAGATTTTCTTCACATCCAAGATCAAATGGGTGTCATGAAGAGCAGCTTCAAATTCACAAATTCTCCTGCTATTCTTCAGATGATCCCAGAATCAAAGCAGCCAGTGTTAGCTTACTGGCAATGTTTTTGTTCAGTTAGACATATGCAGTATGACAGGACAGTTGTTGCCTCTGCTGTGTAACAGATTTAATGTGACAGAGCAGTCGATACTAAGTGTGTAACGAGTTGCGTCACGACCAGTTTTGTGCTCCTACTCGACTTATCCTCAATCCCTTCCAGCCCATCTTTCACTGAAGCATCTAAAAAACCTCAGAGGTTATAACTATGTATATACTTTAAAATGTCAGCTACTTATGCTAGTTAATGCCACCCAACAGAGCTCCTTTAACAGAAAATGTGAAAGTAGGAATTGTTCTGGTTTTACTCCTTTGTTCATGGCATGAGAAAGTTTCTCTGCATTTTTCATTTTTCCACCATTACCCCTCTTGGTACTGCTGCAGGATGTCATGTTGAACTTAAACTTGAGTCCTACTCACTTGTCTTAATTTGATCTTCAATATTTTCTTGGACCTTTACATTTTTGGAACATTTAGTCTCCAGAGTAAACATCCGTGAAATTCCAAATTAAGAGAAATTACTCATGATCTAAAAAGAAGATCTCATGGAATGCAGCCCCTCCTTTTGAAGTACGCTGTTGGCAGTTGTGCCTGGGTGACGAGCACGGCCACAAAACTGAGCTCCATTGCTCATGTTGTTCTCTTCCTGTTCTGTAGGTGCATGACACGTACATAAATGAACCTTTGCCTGCAGAAAGAAAAATCTTCCCTTCCACAGCAAAGGATCGTGTTCATGTTTTGCTCAGCGTTAACACCTTTCCCACATAAAACAGCCTTTTTTGGGCTCCCCAGGAGAAACAAGGACTTACATAAAGGAGGTAAACCACAGTGAAGAGGACAATACATGACCCCAGAGATGAAGCAGGCAAAAGGAGGGGAGAGAGAGCATAATCATTGTCATTTCATAAATAGCTGATTGAAGCCTATGAAGAAATCAACTACTTGTCTGTGTTAATTTTTAATGTAATATACTCCCTTGGTGGTATCTTTATTTCTCTGTGGCAGGAGGGAGATATTCTTCAGACTCTGTAGTATTTTATATAAGCTCTACACATCTTCATTCTGGTTACTGAAACCTGCTCCACACTTCTACACCTCTTCCAAATCAACCAAACCTTCATGGAGATGACACCTCCCTCTTGCTTTGCTCTGCAGAGCAACCCTTTTGCCGTGTTCCCTGTTTCACTATCTGCTTTTTGAGTGTCAGCTTGATCCCAAGTGTATGACCAGGAAGTCCAGAGAAGATAATGAAGTGTAAATGGGGATTACACTGGTTTACTGCTCAGTTGTCTCAAGCCTGTTTTTTGAGGGGCTTGTCCTTATCCTTTCTTTTTTTAATTTTTTTTTTTAATTGAAGAAACTTATTATCTACAAAAAGATCTTCACATTTTCTTTATCTGAACGGTTTTTGTCCCTCCATTATACTTTCTGAGCTTCCCACTCCATGACAAAAAAACAGAAGTGCGATGCCCTTCATAAAAGTCAATAGGAGATATAGAGAGACTGTCCAATAAAGACATCCCTTGGAGAAATTAAAACTGTCAGGAGCAGTTTACAGTCGGCTCGGTTTGTGGAGAGTGATGGCTCCCCAGGTGATAAGCAGGCAATCATGGTTGGACTCTGAAGAGGACTCCTGTTCCTGCTTTGGCGCAGGCTCAGGTGCCCTCTGGTTTTGTGTCTGCCCTTCATGCATCCTGCGGGAAGGGGAGGGGAGGTTGTGCAGGTGCACGTCAGAAGAGAGAGAGTCTAAACATTAAATTTACTGCAGAATAAATACCATCAACAAATACCAGCAGCACATGTGGCACTGCTTTCCTGGGACACCTGCAGTGCTGCAAGTACTCTAAATACCTCTTTGGGGGGTTCAAAGAGATTAGACCTCTCTGGTTTGGATAAGGCATTCAGGGCACTTCAATTGACCTGATGATGCTGAGAAGTTTCCTACTGTAGGAGAGCCATGTTCAGAAAGGGGTTGTAAATCCCTTTTTAGCAGAAGGGGGGTTTTTGCATAATGGATGCTGGGCATTTCAGGTAAGAGGGGTATTAAGAGGATTGGTCTCAGGGTGGTTGCGGTCAGGGACGGGGCGAGGAGGGATGTGGGCCACTGTGAATGACTGCACCAGAGCTGGTATTGAACAGTGCTTGGGCTTCCCAGCGCCTTAGCAGAGTCAAATGAAAGGGCTATGAAATTTAATCATTGAAAAGCAAACCTATTAAAGCTATAGCAGTGTGATGAAAACAGCAATCAATGCAAGCACTAGAGAATTTACATAACTTTTAGAGAAACAATTATTTGGTTTTAGTTATGTTTTCCACACAATCTATTCCACACAAACTATTTAATATTCCTCTGCAGTCTTCTCTAAAGAAAGCATTTTCTTATTTTCCTCTATAGATGTTTTCAGTTGCTGTTTTCCCTTTAAAACACTCTCTGTACAGGGAATAGACCCTTCAGCTGCCAAATGGCTGATGTGTAGAAGGGACAAACTTTGCCTGCAGAGCATCCTGCTTGTGAGATGGACGTGGGCATGGACACCTCAATGAAGTCTCACACAGCACTGAACTATTCTTCTTGAAGAAGAATGAAATACCTTGGCTGGCCACAGAGGCCACCAGGAAAGTCTAATCAGCATCACGACATTGTCCTGGTCTGGCAAAGTGCTGAGACATGTGGTGAACTACTCTTCATTGAAACGCACGTACTGCTTTGTCTGGTTTTGGTGCCTGAATCTGTGCATCACCCTTCATCTCTTCCAAAACATCTCTTTGCTGCAGGAGTTCAGTCCTATGTTATCAATAGCATGATCTGGTAAAACCATAGGGGAAACAACCACATATCGGTGACTTCATAAGAAACTCTTCCTTGTGAGGGACAGCTGGTTTCTGACTGAGTCCCAGTTAACACTCCTGCTTAGAAAATGACCTTGTACATCTGAAAGAGTCAGGGATTTTCTCACTGTATTCTAAGAGAAAATTGCTATTGGAGGGCCAAAAAGAATTTGAAACAGGAAGAAGTTGATGTTAATAATAGGGAAGTCAAATGTCTGGTTATCTGCCTGGCCTGCTGTATGCTAGAAATACTAACAACCAATTGTGTTGCAAAGCCAAGAATAACTCCTTTGCCTTTTACTGCCCTTAAAAGAAATAGTTGTATGAGAGTCACGCTGTTATTCTTGGCAGACCATTGCAGCTCAGCTCTCAAGTGAACTTCAAGAAATGGAAATACAAGGATATGGGGCACCTAACAGGAAACCCACTTTCCCCTCTTTGCATTGCCTTACAGACATACAAATCCACAGGAATTACCTCCTCGTATTCATTCTTTTGAGCAATCTACAGACTCAGCATTGTTATATGACCTTCTAACCACATGTGCACAACAAAAGATTGCTCGATGCTTGACAGATGCATTTCCTGTTCGAAATAATAGTTCAATTCAGAAAGAAAAATACAGAAAAACACTGTCGTTTCCCTTGTCTACTTCTTTTTTTTAAAGAGTAAGAGACTTCTCTCACTTTATCTTAACATTTTGTGTAGGTTGTTAGCTGTTTTTAATTGGAAACAAAATAGCATAAAAACATAAGTGTGATCTTAACATCGTTATGGTCACACTGTAAAGGCATTTCTTGAGTCCCTGGCCAGTATCATCTTACTTTAGCAGCCAAAGTTCTGTCCTGGGCATGAAGATATGCTCTACAGCCTATTTCATCCCACCTCCTACCAGATACAGGGCAAGAAACAATCCTTTCCTTAGGTCTCATTAATTAGTCTAAAAGCTATTTGTTAACCACTGATTATTTAAAAGCCAGATTTCAGCCGTTACACATGATGTTGTAGCCCACACTGGATGCACATTAATAACTCAAATAGGAAATTCATTAAAGGCTGAAATAATTCCTAGCATAGCAGTTATCTTTTCCTGGAAGATGAAACTATCTAGTGATGTGGTCTCCTCTAAAATTCAGATAACAGATGTTTTAAATGTTCACTGGGTAACTGTTTACAGAGGACCTGTAACTTTGAACTCTGACTGGTAAGCCTTCAAGTTGTGATTTGTGTACGACTCAGTCTCAGCCTGGAAAGGTTTACATTTCTTGATTAAAGTTATTCGTAGCTTATAGTTGAGACAACTGAAATCATTGTACTTTTCTAACAATGCTAATTGGATTATAGATTGCACTATTTTGCAGTGTTTAGCAAAGAGAGAACTGGTATCCTGCTTCTCTGCGTGCTGTTCAGTATGCACCGGATCATTAATGTGAAATACTGCACAGCTGGTTTGCAATTCATCTTAAAGATGAACTGCAGTTCCTTAATGGTCTTGAACTTTTAGTTTAAGAAAATAAATAATATAAATCCTTCAATGTAGGGCAGAGGGGAGGAACCAAAACTGCCCATTCCTGGCAGTAGGGTTATAAAAAACTCAGCTCAAAAATGCCTTCCGTCTTATTAGACATTACTTATTTTCTGACATCATTTCTTGGAGTGGATTAGTTGTCACCAGCCAAATATTTTGCACAACACAGAGGGTGCCAAGGAATTATCTGAGCATATACGTCTGTATCACTGAAAGTGGCCAATATAACTTAGAAATGCCACCCAAAATGCTCAGGCTAAAGTGACACTATAGTATCACATTAACTCCAGTTTTCCTTTTTTTTTGAGTATGAAATTCACACTTCTTTATAGCCAGGTTCTTGTTTGCTGTATATTAGGGTCATATTTCAGAGCAGTAGGCAATAAACTGTTTTGGAGTTTAATTATTTTCCCTCTATTAGAACATTTTGGGTCAGTGAACTGGAAAATCCTGACTCATGACCAACACTTCAGTGGGGAGTGTCAGTTAAATTTCTTCACAGGCCATAAAAAATACCAGCAATTTACTGTCTGCACAAAATCTTTCTATATGTTGCTTCCTGTTATTGGCGTCTGATTGCACTATCATGGATGATGACAAAAAATCTCACACTGATTTCAGTAGGAGAGAAAATTAAATTTAAAATAATCTGTTTAATGTGTTGCAAGTCTCAAGAAAAGCAATTGTCAGGTTCAGTGTGAAGGCACACCACCAGTATTTTCATATTCCTGGTGAAGTCTAACAACCTGTGACTGGAACATCAGCAAAAGTTGCAGGTTCTCCTGGGAGACAGGTTTGTAATGTATGCCCTAATATGAGAACAGGGTCAGTCAATTAAATGAAAAGAATGGCAAAATTAAAAGATGTGAAAATCTCTTTTTATATAGGTTAGCCTAGACTGTCAAATCCATTGCACAAAGTCATCAGGTCAAATATTATGGCTGGATATTTAAAGAGTTTGGAACATATCCTGCCAATTCATATTGCTGTGCAATGATAATTAGACACTGTCTTGAGGATCTTCATGTTCCAAGAAAGACAAAGTTCTTCCTTTGAACTTCACTATGCACTTGGTGAGTTTCAATATAGTTATGAGGACCAAGACAGAAGGAAAAATTCTCAAAGGTCAAAAGTATAGTAACAAAGTATAGTAACATTCCTATTCCTACTGACTTCCCACAGGAGCTGGGTACCAAGCCCTCAGTAGTGACCCTGAAATTCTCCCCCATTGTGTTTTGACTATGATTAAGGTACAGGAAATTGAAACTCTTGTGTGAAATCTTGTGCTCTGTGGGAAAAATTGTCAAAGGAGAAAAAGCAAAATCTAAGGACCACAAGGATGGGAGCATGGGCTTCAGGCCAGAGGCTTCAGCCAGTATAGACCAAGTAGGGATGAGTAGAGTCTTTGGAGTGTGAAGATGCAGCTGAAGGGCAGGGTCCTTTCTAACCCGAAGCACTTTTGGGTTGGATTCTGGAGGTCAGTGGTTGAAGAGGACGCCTATGCCCCGCTCCCAGCATCATTTCTATGCCCTATAGTATATCTGTCAGTCCTCTAGCATGCAGTTCAGTGGGTGTTTTTCTTACAGGGTTTGGTGTGCACTATTGGATAGGTGTTATGTTACTGGGCACATTCCCATAAAACTTTTATTGTTCCAGTTTTTTGGTTTTACCTACAACAACGTCACTCTATTGGAAAGGATTTGTTTCTTCTTAGTGTAAGGAAATAAGCATATAACAGGGGTGAAACACAAAGTAGAAGCTGCTTTATGCTCCAAGCTGTATAACAAAAATCGGAGCACAAGCGGGGAATAAACATTTTTGAGGAAGAAAATTACATAGAATGAGGTGGAGAGGCACCATGAAACACATCGCCAATTCAAGAGAAGTGGCTACTTGGTAGTCAGCCTGACTACCAAAGAGAAAAGAGTGAAACTGATGATACTGTCTGAAGACACAGCGGTAACCCCAGGTATGGTTTTGGCTTTATTACAAGATTTTGTTATGGGAGGATCTTTATTATGGCTGGACAGCCTTCATTATTAATAACCCATATCATAGAGAATGGGGTCAGATGGGACTCCATGCAAGGGATAATTTAGATCATTTTCCTGACATGGTACATGGTGACCCACACCTCCGTCGTTCCTGCCAGATTTTTGCCTGCCCTGCTCATAAACCCCTCCAGTGATGGAGGCTCCCTCTTAAGCCAGTTCTTGTGAGTGCTTACCTCCTTTTCTTCAAAAGTGTTTCCCAGTGACCAACCACAGTCTCTATTACTGCATGTAAAACCTACCATATCTTCTTGTACAAACCATAGACATGGAGAGAAGATTGTTCCAACCCTCTGTGTGTGAGGATGACAAAGTGTAGTTTGGCTTTCATATGCCAGGCTGAGTTTTCAACCTTTCAAGCATAAAATCATCCATTTAATTTATAAATGCACTGAATCCAATTTCCCATCATTAAGTCACATGGAATTCGTTATGTCATTTTAAAATATCTCCTTTCAGATTACAGCAGTATCTGAAATATGTGGCTGCTCTTTAACCAAACAATAAAAAAGCCCAAGCAAACAAGATGTGAAAGGCTGTGCTGTGAGACTTGTAACATAGAGGAATGTTATGGTCTGGAGTTCACTGCAGCAGAAAACAAGCTGGAAGAGGTGCTACAATTGAGGCATTTTCTCTACTAAATTATCAAATTGCTGTGACAAGACATTCAAACTTGTGAAAGGAAAGTTATAGATCTCTCAAGGTGTCAGTGCAAAGAAATGTTTCTATGCACACCTTGTGGGTATTTGAATAAGCTAGGAAATCATTCTGCAATGGCAAAAAAGCGCTGAGAAAGTTCTCCTCTCTTTTTGTTACTGCTGTTTTGTGCTCCACCCACCTATTAAGTTTCTGTATCACTGTAGCATGCACAGCTCTTTCCTTCCATTCATTCAGCTGTAATCTATTCAAACATCTAGATGAAGGGATCTTTCAGAGGAGACCTCTTATTTTTGTAATGAGAAACCTGACCAGTCAATTCCTATGGGACATAAACTAACTTCTTTCTCACGGTAAAATCCAAACCATTTGGTGATGTATTGGGTTTGCGTGGCAAGGTTTTGGTAGCAGGGGGGCTCAGGGGTGGCTTCTGTGAGAAGCTGCCAGAAGCTTCCCCCATGTCCGACAGCCAACACCAGCCAGCTCCAGGACGGACCCGCCGCTGGCCAAGGCTGAGCCCATCAGTGACGGTGGTAGCACCTCTGGGAGAACAGATTTAAGTAGGGGAAAAAAACCTGCACAACTGCAGCTGGAGAGAGGAGTGAGAACATGTGAGAGAAACAGCCCTGCAGACCCCCAGGTCAGTGCAGAAGGAGGG
>JANHGO010002269.1:0-30679 GCA_024606505.1 Aquila spilogaster
AGGAAGTTTGGAAAGGATGGGTCAGTCAGCATCTAAGAAACATCACAAGAATTTGTACTGCTTCCCAGGAACAGAAATTGAAGAATTGCGGTCCGCAAGAAAAGCCTTTTCAACAAAGCTGCTGATCTAGCTTGTCTGCCAATTGACTACATGAAGTTCCAGCTACACATCTCATTTTCTGAGCTATTGGCCTAAAATATCACTCACTGCAACTGTGGAGTCTTGGCTGTACAAACTGAAATGCAAGCTCTGTTGTCATTGAAGTATTCAGCCAGAAACCTACTGTTTCTCCATCAAGTGATCGTAAAACAAGTGTTAGAATAGACCTTTTGGCTTTGAAAGAACCCCAAACCAAAGGCAATTCTAGACAGTTGAACTAATAATGTCCCGTTTCCAAGATCTCTTCACAGCATGGATTCTCCAACATGGAATAAAAACAAGCAATTCCCACCAGTGAATAAGAAGCCCAGTAGAAGTGGGGTAGGGTAGTGAAAAAGAAGCCCACTTTCCTTTAAGTTTTATTTTTCTAATACTTAAGTAACTTTCTGTCAGTTATTTCAAAGGGGAAATAATTTATTTCCCTCTCAGTGTTTTAACTTCTTCTGCATGTACGCATAGCCTTATTGCTCTAGGAAACTAGACTAAAGAGTACTTCCATCTACTGAAAGCAAGATGTCTGTTAGCTCATTCTCAACTGCAAGAGTGTTTTAGAAAGCATGACTGCTATGTGAGCACAACTGCATGATTCATATTAAAAATATTTCTGCAAGAATATCTAAGAAAATGGTTAAAGGGTTGAAAGTAAGAAGTCAATACTGAACTGGAACATATTTGAAATTGGGCTTCTCAAAAAATGTGTTTTTCTTTTTGACTGACCACATTTCAACTGGCAGCTTTTAAGATTCTCCTAACTGAAGACAGCAGAGACAAGTCAAACAGTAGGAATTGCTCGTAGTTCTCCACTAATTCCATGCTGTCTCTGGGTGCAGGTAGATGAGTACATACGAGCAGATAATCAAGACCCATTCACTATTTTGCAGCTGACAAGAGAAGAATTTGCTTATTAGCTACAAAAGGTCTGCTGCATTCCATGCTTTGTTGTACAACTGAGCTGCAAAAGCTAATAAAATTCCAAAACAGAAGCCAAGCCCTTTTATCACAGCTCTTTCCCTCTTGTTTTGGCGGAAGTCACACCAGGAACATCCTGTACCAGCCAGAAGAGCCATCATGGGCTATTACTCCAAGATTTCAGTAAATGCTCAATAGTCAGACTTCATCATAACGTAACATAATTAAGGCAGTGGTATTGTTACAGACTTTCATCTCAATGGATTGCTCCTTCAGAAACAGTTTACTTCGCTTTTCAGAGTGAGGTTCTTTGACACAGCCTATCCACTCAATAAAAATGAGCGTACTTCAAATCAGGCCTTGTAGCTCACATTCAGTTAAAATCTTTCCTCATGTAGAAAATCCTACATAACAAGGAAAAGTCAGAATGAACTGCCAGTATTTTTTAAACCATGATTTGTCACTTTAAAGAAAAGAGGCCAAAGCTCTGTTTAGCCTGAATTATTGCCAAACAGCTGTTGTAAGCAGAAAGGTGTTACACTCACCATCTTGGAATAATTCCATTCTCTAAACTAGTTGTCTGACTTCGGAGCCAACGACGTTGATAGCTGCTAGAAGATGATGATGAAGAGCTTGGAGATGGAAAAGGAGTAACTAGAAGGCTGCTCAGAGACGCTATCAAAAAAAGAAGGAAAAAACCAAAACACATATACTGAATTATATCGAGTGCCAGTTAAATACTTTTCTTAATACACTGCCTGGGAACAAATTCACACAAATACTGTTCTTGCTTGCTGATCCTTGTGAAACAGCTAGAATAGTTTTCATTTAACTCACTGCAAAAAAGAGGCATGATTACTTTAAACAACTATTCTCATCTTAGGATGTGACTACTTATAAGGTCAGAGATCTTCCCTGCTAGAACATACTAAAAGCAGTCTTACTCTCAGTAAAAGCATTCCGTCATAAGAGGTGCTTGCATCCCATTAGACTAGATAGACCTCTTGGTCTCCTGACCTCCTTTTTCTACTCAGTGCTAAACTCTCTTCTCTTCCCTTGCTACAGTAGAAGTTCCAGCCAGTTCTTTTTATGGCTTATAAATTGGTAAAAAGCCAGAAAGTGATGGCTGTAATAAAAAGAAAATATTCATGCATAAAAGCTTACGACAAAAACAGAAAGAGAACAATAGATGCAAAAAAGATTGGATTTCAGTTCTTAAGGGGTCTAAATTCCAGGTGATCCAACAAGTCAAAAAAACTGTAACATAATTAGAAAAGCAGGCGAACAAGACAAACAGCAGATACCTGACCGAGCAATGCCGCTGTCTCTGTCCTCATTTTGTCCTCTGCTGGGCATATCAACAGGTGTACTGTGGGCTAAAACACACAGATCAATAGCAAAATGTTACTTAATTTGTTGTACTGTTTGTCAGCATCTAAAAAAATGTTTAAGATTAAAGGTCATAAAATACCAAAGTTACATCCTGTGATGTTGCTTCAAACAAGCAGTATGTCGGGAGCAGAGGCAGTAGCAAACTCCATGCTCCATACTCATTTTACTAGAGGAAACTAGTTACTTACCCGATCTAAAAGTTTATCTAAGCAGCTTAAGAATGTTAATTCTCTTTTACTAGAAATCAGATACACTTGGAATAAGAGGACAGGTGGTACTCCCATGTGTTAACCTTGACATTTGCTTTGTGTGCACTATCAATTTACGGAAGTTAATGTTCCAATCAAATAGTCAAACGTGAGGTCCATTAAGCTTCTGCTTCACTCCCCAAGCAGTAGATTTACTATCTACAAAGTCTCACAAGTAAGAAACATTCACTTTATGTTGTGCTACATTGAGGTGTTAGTAGTGGAGTCACCAGAATCGTAGAGCATGCAAGATTTGCAAAGGCTGTGAAGAAACGCAATGGTATTTTAGTTCACATTTTTACCATTAACAAAATTAACTAAGCCCAGTATCTACCCACCTGAATGGATCAGCAGTATGCCTGTAAAACGGCACTATGTAAAGCAGTTTTAAGTTTCGGAAAATCAAAGAAATTGACATTGTTGTAAAAAGCTCAAAGCCCTGACACTTAGCTCAAGAAGTAATATTGAAAGTCTCCTGTCATTTTTTATTTTTACTTTAGGAAAGTAGTAAGGCATAAGAAAAGAAAAAGCTGCACACCAGCAAGACACCTCCACACTAGCAAGAAACCAGCCATAAGGCAGGAAACATAAGTTCTCTAAGAAATATAAGGGCTCATTCATTATTACACACATTGCATAAAAGTATCTTTAAAATTAAGCACTGGAATTATAAACAAAAAATGAACAAAAAGCAATTAATCCAGCCAGGTTGGTTTTTTTTTTTTGGAAGAAAAATTTTGAATACACAGCCAGATCTCCGCTATCACCATCTTAGCCCTTTCTATTTCTAGAGAGTAATTATTGCAAGGATTCTTTGCAAGGATTCAGAAAGAGCTGAATTTGTGTGTGCTTATGGGTGGGTCACACTTTGGTTGGCATTCCACACAAACCTGCAAAGAAAGAAGCACTGCGGATGAGCCGGAGGGGACCTCCTTCAGACACACCCTGCAGCAGTTTGCTGCTACACAGCTGTAACACACCTAGGAAACAAAAGTAATGTAGAGAAAATGCAACGCAAAGAAAAAAAAAAAAGGATAAAAGGTGATGCACAGGAGAAAAAAAAAAAAGAAACCAACCCTAAATGAACAGATGGTCTCATGGTATCTCAGACAGACATAGAATCTGGAAATATTTACCTAAATTACTTCCACTGCGACAGGTACCCAAGCCATTCTGATTAGAGCTCAGCTTTCCAAGGCTGGGATCTTGGTTAATGTATTCAAAGCTATCTTGTAAGCTAAAAGAAAACCAAGCGAAAAACAGGGAGTTTCTAACTTGATCAACAGTCATTAATATCAGCTTGAAGAGTAGGTTCATTTTACAAAAAAAACAAAAGCTGAAGATTACTTCACAATAAAATCGAAGGAACCAGTATATTTTCTGAAACTATAAGGAAATAGTCACTGATATTCTATATAAATTCCCTCTTCAGATCACATGTAGGACTCAGTTTATTTAAATTTGCGAGTTTTGAGACAAGAAAAAGAAACAAATGAGAAACAGTGCATATTCTGTTAATGTTGAAGGAAACTGAATGGACTTAAAGCTACTTCAACATACAGAGTGGGACACTTCTGGTAGCAGGAAGAAGTAGAAGTTTTGGAAGAATAAGCCACCTAATCTCTGAAGCTTGTTGCATGCCTTGGACAAAGCAGCAGAAACTAAACTTTTCTTTTTTTGAAGCTTGGATAGCCTGGCAGAGATCTACCAAGTCAACACTTCTTTGCAATACAGCCTCCATTTTCAGTTTTCTACTACATCTTTCCACTAGAGCTAAATCAGTCTTAAAAGCAGTGACAGAAGATCTACAAAAAGAAAGAAGAAAGAAAGACAACTGCATTGGAGGGGAAACAGGGTGCCAAAGAAGAAAAAAAAAAAAGATGTTCTTACTTATTGTTGCTTCCACTGAAGCTTCCTACCCTGGCTGAGAAGACTTTACTTATCATCAGTTGTGGGGGAGAGCTGAAAGGATAAACAGTCATTTCAGTGAGTCACCAGTTCCAAGCGCCTGATGAGAGCACATCACAGAAAAGGACACTCACCGTATGTAGTGAATTTTCAAGGTGGAGCCTTTGTAACTCATTGCCACCGAGCCAAACATCATTTCTCCCAGCATATTGACGTCAGACGCTGGTCTAGTGTACTACACAGACAAGAAGGGAATAGAAGAGTCAATAATGACTATTTCAATATTACTTCTAATAGCTCTATAATTATACATTTTGAATGGAGAAGACAAATTCTTCTTTCCCATGAAAACTAAGATCCTGTGTGGCTCTAACACAGTGAATTCAAGTACAACCAAGGACAGTGAAATTATAGTTGATTTTGCTCACAAAGGCTTCACTGTTACACTTCTTCCAGGGGTGACTCCAGAAACATTAAATAAGAAAATCTGCTATACTTCTAAACAAAAACAAACAGAACACCAAAGAGAACTGGCTAGGTGTCCAGCAACATTCCTATGTAACAGAGTGGTAGAAGAGAACTGTAGATGCTTGCAGGATCCAGATCCTGTGGCCTGGATCCCCAAGTATCAAACAATCTCACTGATTTAAATTTCTAATTACTCATTCCCAGCCCCCACAGAAAGCTTCTTGGAGGCAGAAAGTATTTTGTGAAGACTGTTTCCAAGCATGATCAGACTGATTACTTCTTATGTTCCCAAGACTGACCATCAATAGCAAATACTGAGAGGAAGTTGTCAATTCTGAAGGTAGTTTACCTTCTACTTAAATATAATACTACCCTAATCTGTGGGTGCTTCAAAGTACATTTCTCTAGATGAAATACTTATGCTTTCACTGAAAGACAGCTAGAATATCTAAAAAAAATAGTTCTCTTAAAAATTTCACATTGCAGTAAGATATATTAAGAGTCCCTCTTGCCCACCATGTCCAACAACTTTTTTTTACAACTGACCTGAAGCACAGTCATAACTAGAACAGAGAAATGTCCAGTGACAGTTTCCTGTGACTTTCAGAATTAATAATGCTATTAAGTACTACTGTAAAGCTTTCACAGACAAGACCAAGATAGAATAAAAGCTTAAGATATGCTCATGTACTCCTACTCTACAACATTCTAAAGATAATCGCAAGCTTGAGCTATCTACTCAAACCTGTAATATACTTTAACTATTGGTTCAGCCCATGCAAGTTAAAGCTTCTTTATGTGAACTTCAGTAAAAAAGATAAACACGAGCAAGAAAAGTAACGAACATTACCTGATATTTTGGTATTTGCTCTTTGACATTTTGTGTACAGCTTACTGAGGGGTTATGGGAAGAAATACTGTTGCTCCCATTGCTTGCTTGACAGTTCCTGACAGAAGTCTTTACAGGAGCATCCTCTGCCATTTTCTGTGTCAAAACAGAGCAACACAATGAAAACAATCAAAGCAAATATGAAAATCCTCACCTGTAGAAATACCACGACAAAGTTTTTCCTAAAATACAGTTCAGCAACAGAAACAAAAGTAATTATTTGGTTCAAAAAGCATGTATCAGTTTTTAAAGACAAAAAGCTCATAAGACAGAGAAAGTGCAGAGTTACTCTCACATTTAGATCCTCAGACAAATTTTCACAGTATCACAGAGTAATTAGGTAAAGTTATACTGGAACAGCATTCCCAATTGTTATGAACACATGCTCTGTGTAATGTTTGCCAAAGTTTATGTAAACAAATCTCAGCTTATGGGTTGCTTACAAACCAGCGTCTCTAACCATCTGCACAATTAGTCACTCTAACTGTATACTATTTTTGCTCCCTGATCAACAGATCCTTTAACAGAAGACAAAAACAAGGAATATACAAAGCATCATTTGGTAGAATCAGCAGGTTATAAAATCTATTACTTAAACCTGAACAGGAGTTACAAAAACCAATCTAATGGATGCTCAGATTCAGACAACTGTTTAAGTCCAATTTTATTCTCAAGTCATTACGTCACAACACTTTGAGGGACGTGGCTTAGTGAGAATGGTGGTAGGTGGACAGTTGGACTGGATGATCCTGTAGGTCTTTTCCGATCTCGGTGATTCTGATTCTGTGATCCCAGAACTGATCAAAATAACATAACAGAAACCTTGGAAAAATGTTGATTACATTAGTACTATTTGTATATGTTTCGTAAGGAAAGATGCACTTAATTTACAGGATTTTCTTTAAAGAAGTCTTCTTGAACAAAAGAAAGAATAAAGTTTCCAAGCCCATGAAGATTTTTCTTCTTTAATTTAAAAGTTGATGAGATGTCAGTTAAGGTGACCAGATCGCCAAACATTTTTTGCATGTACTTGAAGGGAACAAAATTAACCTTGCAACAAAGGCTGCTTACATGGTCTTAGAAACCTATCAGTTTATACATTTAAGAAATTTTAAATCTGTTAATGGCCACATATTGTACATATACGTAAGCATTAAGCATATTGTACATGAACATAAGCATTCATTCCTTCGATGCACGTTAAAATGAAGTGCACTTTTATAAATCTCATTTCAACCCAGTTTGTACTTCATTGGGAATATGCAGTGGCAGAGATCAATTTAGGTTTATTTTCTTGTTTGGTTGGTTTGTTTTCGGTTGTGGTCCTTTGTTTGTTTGTTTTTCGATGTGAACATGGTAATTTTAAGATACCAGTTTACAGGAAAAAAAAGTTGACAAAAAGAAATAACAATAACCAAGAGGCTAATGAAAAGCAGCCACAGCCCAATTTATGTCCTGTATTTCGGAAAGGAAACATAATAAGTGTAATTAAATTAAATTCAAAGCAGAATCCAATATTCCACTAGAAAAAGACCGATTTGTTGGATGATCACTTTGGGTACTACAGTGAGTGAAGCAAATGTAGTAAATTTTAGAGCATTCAAGTCACGATGACAAGGAGATGAAATGGGCAAACAGAAAGATGCAGAAGAGAAGGAACAAGGAAGAATGAGCCAAAAGAAATGGAATAGAGATCACCTGTCCTTTTTGTATGAATTTTAAGTACAGTGTTGATGTAACTCTCTCAGAGATTTAAAAATAAACCACCTGGCATGAAAAAAAAAAATAGCAGCAAAAAAAGTGAAGTCCTGTTCTTCAATATTTTAACTCATGTTTGCACTCCTTTTGTGTAGGTCTTTTTTTTTCTTTGCATAGTATTTATACGCTACTGCTTATACAATCCTAATGTGGCTGTCATTAAGTGTTTATAAATGCAAGAGTGTTAGGGGTCATGTGCTTAATGACCTACTGACAAAAAACCATCTAATAAAAAGCAGTTACAGAGCAGATACAGATCACCTGCAGAAGGAACAGGAGATCACATTAAGAACACTGTAAAGAAATCAAGCAAATAAAACAAATGTATGGTTAAATGGAATATAAATCTGCTAGTTCCCCCAGGTAAGTTGATGGCATACCTTGAAAAATGGACAATGTATTTGAAAACCTCATGTTAAAAGATCTGTTGTATTTCACCAAGGTAGGTAAATGCACAGTATATACACATATTCTTGACTTCAGTTTAAACAGAACAGATCTTAAGAGTAATTCTCTTATATCTGACTAAATCAATTTCTAGGCTCACTGGTAACACATCAAACATTCAAGATCACTTTTAACATCTATGTCTCTATTTGTTAAAGAGTTCTGCTTTATTTATTTATTTATCTTTTTAAAGGGTACCTAGACCAGCATTAGCCTAGGATATAATCTGTTTGCTTTGTCATCTGTTATGAGAAAGGTTATAATCCACTTTATGCCAGTGTTGCATAGTTTTGGACAAAGCATTTTGCAGCTAACTTTAGTTTTAAGTGTTAAAGCAAGCAGAATAATGTGCGCATTTAAGTGGAGCCAGAAACATTTCTTCCATGCATTTATTTCTCACATATTGTGCATTTTAAACCAACTTGAAGGTATAAAGTAAGAGCCTTGATACTTGGATTCTTATCACAGAGGGTGGTAGAGAGATTAACAGATCAGTCTGACCCATATACCCTCATAAGAGGATGATCAGACATCAGCTGATGATGCTCATCAGTCTGACTGATTTGGAACCATTATATATTTGCAGTATGAAGTTGTCAGAAATTGCTGGTTTCGCTAAAGCATCTGCATAAATACTTCCAACAGGTCATGGCTATTTGGGTATAGCTAGTGATTCTGCAATAAACGATGCTGGTCTGCTGGATTAAAACTGTTGCAAGTAATCAAGACTTCTGAATTAAAAAAATGAAATAATTCAAAGCAGAAAAGAAACAGAGCTAGCATAGGAAAAAAAGCCACATATTACTTTTCTTCATCTTTCAAAATCACCAAAGTTTGCTGGAAATGTTGTTTTAATTCACATAAAACTAACAATTCTACTAATCTAAACACTAAAGGGAGTCTAGCACATTCAGAGACATACTAGACATCACTGGAACAACAGGCCTGCACAATAGAGCTAACAACTAAACCAAATCCCATTCAACACTGGAAAGGTTAAGGATAGTACTCAATTTAAAGATCACTTGGCTTTGAAGTAAGTCAGGCTTAAGTTCTTAAGATTCAATACTATCTTCGTATTTAAAACTACCAAATAACAGATGTGCATTCACGGATTTCTTGGAACTTCACACACTCTTACTGCAGCTATCACAGAACTCAGATCAAGAGAAAGATCACAAAGAAGATTAAGAAATTGAAACTGACGTCTTAAAATTCCTACTTTCAGCAAGGGAAACAAAAGAGTGATAGGACAAAAGCCAAATTAGCATTTCATACCTGAATCACAGCTTCATCAATTTTGCGGACTGCTTTGGAATCAAATAAGACCTGTCTGCCTCTTCTCTCACAGTCTTGGTAAACTATCAGGCGGATTTCATTCAAGTCAAACTCTGATGAGGACCAGCTGCAGATTATAAACAAGATGTTAAAATAAAATGCTTACTTTGCATTTAATCAAGTAGAAAGATATTCAGCGAATACATATTTTACTCAATGTTTACAAGAACCAGACTGTGATAACAGCACTTGGACTGAGAAGGAACTCAAAGGACAGACACACAGCACAGCCAAGCACGCTAGAACAACTTCCATCCATCTTTTTCAAAATTTTCCAGAATATGAACTAACATACCGTCTCAGTAATCTGGCACTTAAATATATTCAACTTAGTCCATTCTCCATACACAGTTTTGATCATTTCCACTGCAAGTTAGATGTACTACTCTACACAATTCTCTTGGCAGTAATAAGAGGCAATAGATTACCATCCTCTTCAAAACAGCTTGCATGCACTGGGAGATTTGCACAGTTCCTCATCTTTCTCTTCTCTAAACAACAGAAAACCAATTCTTTTCAAGCTTTTCAGTGACAATGAGTAATGACTTTTTCCAGTATTTAATTATTGTAACTGAAAGACAAGGCTTATTGTTGACCCTTTATTTTCCCCCCTTTTCTGAGATGTTTCAGGTTTAAGAAAGCTATCAGATTAACGAGCAACGACAAAACTCCTTTGCTACTGCTGAGATTCTTAAGCAAAAGAATTCCCTAACCTGGAATGCATCGCTCTCTGTGAGGCAGACCTTGAGATGTGACTTGGCTCCTCCAGCTACCACATGAAGCTGAAGAGCACAACCAACCATGGCTGCAATGATGAGAGACATTCTTTCCAAATTCTTGAGGCATTTGGCATATATTGGAGCATGGAGGTTTGCTTTGCCCCAGATTCAGACACAGAAAATGCTTGTCACATCCTGTAGCCAACAAGCTGGAATTAATGAAAAAATGAGTGCTGCATAAAGCAATGCCACACAGCTCTGGCAGCAACCTGGTGCCCAGTCACACTGCCTCGTCCCTGACCTGGGTAGACCACATCCAGGGGTAAGAGTACAACTGTTATTATTAGCTATTGGTTTAACAAATTGCTTAACAGACTTCAGTCAAGGCTACGCTGATCTCCACCATTTAGGAATTTCCCAAAACTATGCCCTACAGCGAACAAATGTGGAGAACTGAGGAAAGAGCACAGAACTGCTACACAGCTGGAAGGCAGGGACTTCTGAAGCTGCTTCTTTTACTCTATGTTCCAGTAGCCATAAATCAATAATGAGGTAATATCACCAGCTCCTGCTAGTCAGTAAGGTAACCAGGGCAACTGCTTTTGTAGCACACTCAGAACTACAAACAGCCATTACAAGACAAGTCAGCCTAATTTCTTCATACTTCATCTTGAATTTCAGAGAACAGCTTCCCTTTCTACATAGAAAGAAATAAGTCTGAGTCACAGAACAGTAGGGGTTGGATGGGACCTCGGGAGATCATCGCGTGAAGCCCCTCAGAGCATCTTTTTCCTTCATCTGGAGGATTTAACCCTAATTTTGAATACCTTTGAACAGAATAAACCATATCCCCATCTCCACTTTGAAGTGGCAATGCAAGTACATGATAGCCAAGGGTCTGGCACACAAAGCTAGATCGTGGAACAATGCTAAAGGCTGTTTCGTCATCAATGGCAAGGAAACCTGATGCATTTGTAACACGTTACCTCAAAAACTCCGGGAGTGCCAGACATTTCTTTTCCCTTTCCCTTTCAAAGGGAATCACAGCATAAAGTGAACCTGCATGACACCAGTCCTGATTCCACAGCTGATAGCTGCCTGAAGATCTTACACACCTCACATATGCAAGGAGCTGCAAGTAAACCATCTGTTTTACAAGTCTTTTAATAGGTTCTCAGCTCACCACCTGTGCAACTCTATAACAAAATCCAGTCACACCGAACACAGGAGTCAGAGCCATCAACAGACTTCATGCTGTTCTACCCAATGAACTGGATAAGCTCCTTTCAGCACCTCCTACTCTGATGCCTCTTCAGTATACAGCTGATCATTTACTGACACATTTTTGCAGCAGATGATACCATAAGCATTCCTGAAGTAAACACATTGCTTTATTAAAAAGGCCACAGGTCACCCTTCCTTTCAGCAATAAAGAAAACATACACTGTTACATCCTTAATTTAAACTGTATGCAAGAACAAAGCTTCTTAAAACTTAAAAAAAATTCCAAGACTGGCACAGTTGAGACCACAGGACTGCAAGTCTCAACTGAGAAACATTCATTGAGGCACCGATTTAGGCAGGGCAGTCCTGTATCAGACCACCAAAGCTAAAAGCACATTTATCACACAATGTCAGAACTGAAGGGGTTGGAAGGGACCTCAAGAGATCGAGTCCAACCCCCCGCCAACAGAGGTCCCCTACAACAGGTCACACAAGTCAGCGTCCAGATGGGTCTTGAATATCACTGTACAAGAAGATTCCACAGCCCCTCTGACCAGCCTGTTCCAGTGCTCTGTCACCCATACCATAAAGAAGCTCTTCTGCACGTTAATACAGAACTTCCTGCTCAGGTTTTAGGCCATTGCACCTTGTCCTATAGCTATGCACCACCGAGAAGAGCCCAGCCTCATCCATTTGTCTCCCACCTCCCTTTACGTATTTATAAACATTGATCAGATCCCCTCTCAGTCTTCTTATCCCCAGGTTACTCAGCATTTCCTCATACAGGACATGCTCCAGGCCCTTAATCATCTTCGTGGCCCTCTGCTGGACTCCTTCTAGGAGAGCCCTGTCTTTTTTGAACTGGGGAGCCCAGTTATACTTGTGTTGCATGCGTTTAGGTTTCCTTACGAACAGGTGAACTCTCTTACTCCGCATTAAAGCAAAATTTGTGTTTGTGCAGTGCTCACTTTCAAGTAAGAAACAAACAGGCTTTTATAACAGATGCTGAAGCAGAAGCCAGTTTAATAGCCTGCTCACGTGCCTTTTCCATGCAGCAAAGCTGAGTTGAAGATTTCTGCAATCTTTCAGAACTTCAGACAGCAACAAGTTAAGACATTAGAATACATCATACTAAGCTTCACGTGAGTAACAGATCCAATGTAGGGAAGTATCTTCAGATTATGCTTCTTGCAGTACTCACCAAGCATCAGACTTATTTTAGCAAAGCCTTCACTTTGAGGCTTTGCATTGCACGGAGCACAGATGCAGTCCTCACAGCAGTCTTACACGTTACAGAAATGATCCATCCTATTAAACATCATTTGGTAAGACCAAGGACATATACAGGCAAGCTACACAGGCAAATAAATCCACTGTCTCATTACCTGAACATGGAAGCCAGTGCCAGGCACAAGACTAGTCAGATGACCAGCATTTTTTCCCCCTACACAAAAGCTGATGAGCAGACTGATTACAGTACTTCCACCCTTTATTGTTTAAGCCAGTTTGTATAACATACAGCCCTCAAAACAAAGACAGCAGCATTCAACCATTTCCTAAAAACAGTGCTGAAGGTACACAGCACTCAGACTTGCAGTACACAAGCTCTGATTTCATGTGCATAAAAGCCAAAACCAAACCACTGTTTACTTATCTTTAAAGAAGCAAGAAGTTCACACAGCAGTGCTGAAAGACACGCTTCTTCTTGTTCCTTCATCTATCTCTTATGATAAAAAGGGAAGATTCTTTTACACAAAGTACCAGTCACTGGAAAATGAAGCACACTTCTGCACTGCATAGCTTGGCTAAAAGAAAAACCCTTTCACACTCTTGCATCAGTTGTTTCTAAAAAGAGACACCAAAATATCTGAAATAAGGAGAAATATTTTAGCCTATTTCTCTTGAGGGGAAAAAAAAAAAGCTCCTATGTGGGTACAACGTGTTCACCTTGATCAATTATTTACTAATTTATTAATCAATTTCCACCGCCAAGCTTGACCAAAGGACGAACATTTCTATGCACATCACAAAAATAAATCCTGAAGGAGAGAACAGACTTTCCCCTCTTGTTGCAAGGCGACAATATAAACTGATGCTAATTTCCGGGCAACAAAAACTTTCATGATGCGTTTGTGAAAGATACGTGTAAGGTGGGGAAATAAAAGATTCTGAAAACGTCACATGAGAAATTTACACCAGAGTTTGCACGTTATTAAATTCTCATTTGTTAATGAAAATAAAAAAAAAACACCTATAACAAAAGCTTCATTCATCCTTCTGCTTTTGGACTAGGAAACACTCAACACGCTTACAAAAAGCCTCCTGCTTGCTGGCTGCAGCACATGACAAGATGCCGGCAGTCCATTCCATGCCCAGCTACAAAATACTGACAGCTCATCAAACCAGGATTGCCTTTTCGTCTCTTCAACACCACTCCCAGCACTCCTCAACTTCACCTCTCAAGACTGTGTTCCTTATGCTCATTTGGTAAAATCCAAACTGGCATGCTCTTGATTGTTTCCTTTTTCTCTGCTTCTGTCTAAAACAGCTTACCTAACTATACTTTAAGTACACAAGGAAATGATGTGACAGTTCTGTAAGTAATTTTACTTATGTACCTACTAATGAAAGTGTTACTTCTCATCACCAAACAAGGTGATTCCTCAGGTAAGCATCACAGTTACTCTTGATAACGTTTTGTACAGAACGGGATACAATCACTACTTCTGAAAAACAACTGCTGCTTCTCACAGTTATGTTTATAACGTCTCCAAATATAAGCTCTCCTAAACACTGAATAAGAAAAATATTTGTAAGAAAAGATTTGACATCTTCAATTCTTCCTAGAGAGCTACTTCATAAAACACAATGCTAACGTCTCCCACACAAAAACAATGTGTTCTGTGTCAGAAGAACTGCTCACTGCTTAAAAAGCACATTTTTATTTAAAAGGAAATTTTACAAACAGAATAAACAGGGTTTTGTTTTGTTTTTTAAGCCCTCTGAACATCAACATACTGCAAAACATTCCAAGGAAATTCTGGTAATGGTACACTCTAGAGAAGAAAGGAAGTGAAGAGACTAAAAGCTAACCAACATGTTCCACTTTGGCTTACAAACCACGCATTATGTGAGGCCCTAAATATTCTTAAAAAATAAATTCAGTAAATGAACATGGCCACGTATAGAAGTTTCTCTTTCAGGTTAAACGTGGCTATCTGGACCGAACAGTTTTCTTATTCAATCATAAATACAAAAGCTTAATGTATCCTTTCTCCCCTTTTCCTAACTATGTGACCTATCACTCTATCACTCATGTTGGCTGCGGTAATTGCTAGACTCTGGCTAAAGTCTCCATAACAGCAAAAGTCTATCCCAGGCAAAAGAAAGGGGCTCAAAAACGTAGCTGAAAAAAGGGGATAAGTAGGAGACGCAACCTCCACCTCCTGGTGGCAGCATGAGTTACGCTAACTCACCTCCATCCTTGGAGGCGGATATCTCCAGGAAAGGGCGCAAGTGTCCTGTATATTTCAACTAAGTATTGAGGCTACTGAGAATGTTAATTGGGTTTTCTTGTTCCCGGTGTCTGCTTACCAAAGTGAGCTGACTCCCTAAGGGAAGTCTGTTCCAGAAGGTTTGGAGCGACTGGAGCCAGCAAAAGGGGAAAAAGGACAAGAGCACGCTGCCAGAAAGCAAAGGATGAAGAGGCAATGTCACTACTCCCTTCGGCATCAGCAGCCTGTTTGAACCATTCAGCTTATCTAACCTCACCTTCAGAGCGGATCTTTCCCACATCTGGAAGATGCTAGAATAAAGAGCATCTTCAAGTGTAAATAAAGAAATAACATCAAGCTGTCTACTGCCATACAGCAGGAAAAACAGCTTTTTCTATGCCTACGACATTAATGAGGACAATTCCTGATTAAATTTAAATTTACTTCTCCTACAGTGGCACATCAGTCACTGTCCTTTGGCTTTTTCACAGTTTCCTCCATTACAGATCAGAGACACTGAGGTCTCACTGAGGGGAAAGCAGAACTGTTTGCTTCTGGAAGGGAGCCACAGAGGCTTGCTCCATTCTGCCTTAAATCAGTATTCTCAGTTAATAGAGATCTAGAGATCTCCAAACTACTACTTTTTTTTAAACAGACAAAGCTCTTAGTTCACTTTTAAAGCAATCAGAATGTGTGCAATATCTGAAAAAGTGGCTTATTTATTTATATTTGAAGATTACTTCAGCAGACCTTAGAAAGTGACTAATCACTACTTCAGTACAACATCTTCAGGTCAGAGAAATAAGAAGCCCAAAATATATAGACCGTTCTTCTGCTTTTTCTAAAAACAATCCTGAATAGTTATTCTAACACTGTCTATAAGAATTTGGAAAAGGCTGCCCTCAACCATGTTTTCACATATAGTCATGTAGCAGCAGACTCAAACATTGGAGACATGCTGGCACACACCTGAAAGAGGAACAACATAAACACTGTTCGTGCCCCAGATTACCGAGACGTAGTGCTGGATCTAGAGATCATTTACAAGCAAAACAGAGAGTTGCCCCCTCTATTCCTCCCTTACTTCACAGCATTCTCTCCTGCCTGCAAACCAGCACTATCTGACCCACTAACACAGAAAGCAGCAAAAAAATTAAGAAGTGGAAAAGTAATTAGAAAAGGAAGGTAAGGTTATATAACCTTAGCTGAAAAGAGTCCATTATTCTTCAGAGAACGTCAAATGTCTTATATATCAACGAAGTTCCATACGTACCCATTTTGCAGCAGCCTAGTCACTCTGCTTACACAGCTGACACTTCTGTCTCTGAGAGATTTTCTAATCCTTTCATCTAATTTGGTACAAGAGAAATCATTTCCGAGCGGTACATCGCTGTTGTTTCTTGCTCTTTCTATTTGTCCCCCTGTGCCATTTGTAGCTTTTGGTGTACCCCCACACATTTTCTCCTGCTACAAATCCTCTGGCAAAAAGCTGAAGAGATACAGCCTCACGCAGATTTCTTTACTATAGATCAACCATTAACGATAGTAATTACTACCAGATTTCTTCCCTACGCAGGGACACAATCCAATGAATGTCGGAGGCAAAGAGATCTTCGTATATTCTACACGCCATTCATGAGGACAGCTGCAGCTACAGTACCACTGCAATTATTCCAGGCAGAAGAGCAGACACGACTTCCAGGTTTCAGAAGCCATCCTCTTGCTGCTGTTAGTTTCCTACCAAGCCTGGCGCAAAGCTGCAGCAGATACAACAGCTAATATTGACTTTAACTGTGTTTGTTTCCTGGTATGTGATTAGGTAGCTGGCAATTATGTAGTCACAAGACCAAACCATATGGCCTCTTAAAAAAAAAAAAAAGCATAGTTGCTTTTGCAGTGACTCGCCCTTCGTTGCAAGGTTGTTCTAACACTGGCTACAACACCCTGTTAATGGCTCTCATGTGAGCAAGTGTCATCTGACAACTCCTAGCAACCTCATATAGCGCAGGAGCAAATAAGAGTCTGTCATCATTGCCATATGGTTTATTGGGGGGAGGGGGTTGGAAACCACCAGCAAGAAACACTAGCTGTTCTGCACTGTAATGGTTTTACTTTCAAGGACAAATGGCGTTTACACTTGAACGAGAATTTCCAAGTACTGTTTTGAAAAGCTTTCAGAAAGAAGGGAAAACAACAACTTTGTCATAGATATTGTCAGTTTATGAGAACTTACAGTCACAGGCCTATTAAAACAATTCAATGGCAGCATTGGTGACAAATACCTAATAAAACACTTCTGGCAAAGATCATACAAAATTTTAAATAGACCGATGGAACTTCACACTTGGTTCAAGTTCATGTAATTCTACTGGAGAACTGAGTCCTCCTTCCCACCGCTGCTTTTAAAAAAATAAAATAATTAAATGAAAACGTCAATACAACTGCTGGTAACTCCTCGTACACAGCTTTTTTTTCCCCAATCAGTAGAGTTTTAACACTTCATGAGATGACAGCCAAGCGGTTATTCCCCTTCTAAATTAAAGAGGGAAACTAACCTTGCTAATGGTCACCCAGAAATACAGCAGAAGAGTTAGACAAGATGTCAAAACCCAGCAGTACGTGCTACCTGCTGAATAGCACAGCATTCTCCTTAAAGGTATTTTGTAAGCTCTGCAAACCACAACCTCTAAACTTTGGACAAAAGACAAGTGGTCAGCTAGAGCACAGTAACACTCAACATCTTGCTCAGACACAGGAGGAAGCCTATACAGTAAAAAAACAAAACTTGGTTCCAATTATGGGAGTACACACACAGCCCTCTTAGTTTCAGATGAGGGAAATGGGCGCAGAGTTCCAAAACATCCAATTAAATCCCAGTGTCAGAGACTAGAACTAGGACACCAAGAAGCCCCCTAAAGCTCTACAAGTCCCCCTGTGAGCTCTACAACAATCTGTACTCCTCAAACACTTGGGGAAGTACGACTGGAAATCTACGAAACAGTTTCCAAAAAATAAAGAACACAAATCCATGTCGGGAAAATATCTCGAGTCTAAGGAGCAGATACTACAGAAAATGGAAGAAGGCATCCTGCAGTCCAGAAGTTATCCTCTGAGGAGCAGAGTTAAATCATTCTACTTTTTCTAGGCAATGTGACAGCACATCACCTGTTCTGTTTGTAGGTCATTTCCTGTCCTTCACCTCAACTCTTACACAGTTGTATAAAAGTGATTCCAATCCACTCCAAGTAAGGAGATCTGAGATGAGGGGTGGGAAGAAGAAATATATACCATGCAATGTACTTAAGAATTTTCTGTGTAAGCTACAGTTGTCTACTAAAATCTAAACACCGCCTTCAAATCTAACAGAATATTTGTGAAGTGACCGACAAGGTTTTGTTTTCCAGACATCTTTTTAAAATGCAGGAAAACAGAAAGTCTGCATCATACCTGCTGTTTCAGTGAGAATTTCGTGAGTCACACTTAGCAAAACTGATACACAAAAAAAATGCCAACAACCCAGACACTCGGGATGAGTGCCAGAATATATCTGTAAGTAAAGTGGAATCTATTTTGGATTGCTTAAAGATGAACTTCCCTCTTTAAGGCTACTAAATAGGCTATGTAGATGTATGTTCCCTTCTCCTCTCCCAAGGCAGCATTTACCCCACACCGCTCCTCTTCTTTTTTACAAGCTCGGAAGAGCTGCACCAATGCCACACCACATTCTTTTTCCACCATCATTTAAAGTAATCCTAATATGGTAAAGGACTGTTTAACCTTAACTGAACCACCTTGTTCCAGCATGATACATAGTTACTAGTTTCACACAAGTTAGGCTGGATATATTGCAGATTAGTCATGCAACAAGTGAAGGAACATGTCATTTGCAGCACTCCTCTCTCAGCTCCAGTTTTCCTGTAGAAAGAGCTGTGGTACAGATCTCCATATTAGATCACTGCCCACAAATGTTGCCTTTTTAGAAGAATAATTTTGTGTGCTACTGTATGAAAAAGAAAACAACACTGGGTGTACTGGTTCACTGCAAACGCAGAACTCCCTGAACTATCTGCTTACTGTCAGGGAATACACTGAATTTTTGCAAGGTTGGAATCATTTTTCACCATCTTCATCAGAAAGCAGTATCATCACATATACGCATAAAACACACGCACCTGATAGAACCTAACAAGCAGCTCCACGCCAAGTTAAAGTCACCATAAACTGCACACATCAGCTTTTCGCAGCCATCGAGAACAGCCTGCTTAAAGCAGCGTTTCGCAACTCAGCCAACTTTCATAAGTTTGGATTCGCTGTTCCGAGGCTTATCTGTAAGTCAGAAGTTTGGGAGCTAGGTTTCATGCAGCGTCTCAATGATCATGTTAAATAAAACAGAAAAAAAAAACAAACAACAAAACCACACACAGAAAACACAGTTCCCAAGAACAACGTGTTTGAAGTAGCACCATAACCAACACAAGACAATGTTTTGAGTTGCTAGCCCCGAAAATACAATGCAAAAAGAGCTCAAGGGTATTATTAGGGGGTAACTGTAACCCCAATAGCTTTCTAGCAGCTAGGAGATCTCAGTTTATCCAAATTAAGTCACATATTCTGCAGAAGCAGTTTTATAGCACTAATCTTGATGATGGCAAAGAACCGAAGGCTCCCTTGTTCACAGAATATCTTAGGGCTTTTTCTGCTTTAGAAAGATAGAGAAACCTCCAGGAAGCAGCTCCCAGCTGTCGCTGGAGCCAAAGCAGCCATGCCAAGCGGCAGCGGCCTGGCAAGAGCAAGCAGTGCAGGTTCCAGCCCTCAGCTGGGCGCAGGCCGCCCGCCTCCTGCTGCCTCAGCTCCAGGTCTGGCCTAACACAGTGCTCACATGTCCCTTGTTCCAGCAGCACCATGTGACTGGGCCGACGTCCAGGAACACAGCTACTAAATGCAGACACTGCCAAGGCACGTCGGGCTGCTGCCTCGGCCAGAACACGAGACGAGTACTAGTCTCTTCTACCAGCTTTACTGCCTATGCTTTCACCCTCCTTTTAACAGAGGGAAGGAGAACTGAATGTTGCACATTTCAGGACAAATTTGTGCAGCAATGCAAGGCAAAATCTGGTATTCACAATGCTGAACCAGCTCGTGTAGCATTTCAGTGCTATGTGAAAATATGGACTGATCTCAGTCCTATCATCTACACAGGCGAGCAGAGGCCCGCACAGACACCACTGCCACAGCTCCAGGCAGCATCCTGAGGCACGGGCTCAGTTGCCTGCTCCTTCCTCCTCTTCTGCAAAACCTTGCTTTGTTTCCATTTATCTTTTTTTTCCCAAGCCTGTATGCTGTTTTCAAACACCTGTTCACAGCAGTAGGTTTAGTATTTGAAAACAAAAGCTATTAAGAAACAATATTATTTATTAGAAATAAGTAAATACATCCTCATACCAACTGATACAGAAAGATACGAACAACATTGTTTGGCATTCAAAAATTCTACCAGTTCGCTGAAAAAAACAGAAGGGCTGCTCCAAAAGTAATGCCTTCTATGCTACTATGTTGGGCTGCAATGTCACAGGCGGCTGTTGGTGGCATGGCAGTAGGTGCTGAACCTTCCCACCAATATCCCATGTTATTGCTGTGCAACAGATGGCAGCAGAGGGGCAGTCTGACCAAATGGTATCTAACATGGAAGTCCGTATGGAGCAAAAGGGTGTCAATAGATTTCTCCACACAGAAAAAATGGCACCTATTGACATTGCTGAAGGTGTACAGAGACCAAACAGTGGGTATGAGCACAATGAGGCAGTGAGCAATGCATTTCAGTAGTGGCAGCACTGGCTCACCTCTGCTGGTACAGACTGCCATGAGCGTGGCATGCTGGCTGTTGCTCACTGCTGTCAGAAATGCATAACTAACGGTGGTGCCCATGCTGAAAAATACTGTTTTGTAGCTGACAATCTGCTTTATCAAATAGTGTTGTTGTGCTCTTTGCATCAGTCACAGTTTCCATGGAAATATATGCGAGGCATTACTTTCAGAGCCATCAATGTATCCTTTTGATAAGAACTCCAGCACTTGGAACTCCAAGCAACTAAAAACACTTGCATGTTAAACTGAACAGAATACAGTTTAGTAACACATTTTATCAGCAAATTTACTAGTAAAAAAAGGTCCTGTCATTTTTCGTTTGGCTAGGTTTTTTTGTTTGCTTCTTGATATCCAGACCACGGCTTTACAATTCTAATTTTGAATTTTATTAACACCTGTGACATATAAACCTTAAGATAGGAAATGCAGCACCCCAGCAGTGCTGAGAGCTGAAGCAGCTCGATTTGGTCAGCTAGCAAAACATTGCTGAGTCCTCTGTCAATAGTTACAGCAAGCTGTTGTAAGAGCAAGGTGTTTCTTAACTCTTCTGGAAAACCAAAAAAAAAAGAGAACCAAGAGGTAACTGAAAAGATAGCCTGCAAAAATGGGAAAGAGAATGAATTGAAGTATGTTGAATACTAATGAAATCTACTGATTTACCAAACTGGCAGGAATACGGGAAAGAACACATGCACAAGAAGCCATACATGATCATCCAAAAGTTGCTATAGCGTGAACAGCAAAGTCCATCGTCTCTCCATAGATGAATGCCAGGAAATCCTGACTTAGATTGAATGAAGTGATAACACAGATGGATATAACGTCAGCTCCGGCGTATTTCATTAGTTATGGCCAAAAATATTGGGTTTTGTTTGCTCTCATTGTTATGACTGTTTGTCTGCTCCATCCAAAACACTCTCCTTAACCCTCAATTGCAGACGGTACTGAAGGTAACTTTCCAGCACCAAATCCTGAAAGTCTTGTATGTATTTATTTTTATGTTTCACTACAAAGGAAAGAAGCCACGTCTTAGAACTCTATACAAGTTCAGGATAGTTACATCACTCATAATACAGCACCTTCTCGATGAAATACGAGAGACAAAACCAAACAAACCACAGTTCAGCCACAGCCTGGCATGGCAAATGCAGCCTGACTGCAAGACACTACGCAAGAGACTTATGTTTTGTTTACTATACCAATTGCATAGGATTTTGAATGTATAAATAGTCATTAAGTTATGAAATAACCTCTTGCTTAAAGTAGGCCAACCACTCTAACTACTCGCATAGATTCCTGAACATTTTATCCAATATAATGGTATTATATGAAAAGTTCATGCAGTCAGGTTTATAAGTACGAGTTGTTCATGCCCAGAAACATGCTAAAATGGAGTGTTTGTCAATTGTAAAATATATAGACCAAAAGAAAAAAAACACAGAGAAAAGAGCCAGGTGCAACCTTGCTGTGCAATAGGAACACATCTCACACATTTGGTAATAGGAACAACCTAAAACTTCTAAAATGTCAGCAAACTTATGAAGTAATTGTCTATTTACCTAAATCAGAAACCGTTCTCCTTGTGAGTGGGTATGCATGGGTCAAGGTCCATCAGTGATCCTCAGTGAAACATCGCATAAGCAAGTACTCTATAACAGACATAACTTTCTCCTGAGATTAAACCTACAAGAGCAGGCTCATAAGGAACCTTCTTAACCACTACAGATTCAGGACAACTCAATTAAAAAACAAACACAATTCTCACTTTCTTTTCCAGTCAAAACAGGGCCAGAAATCAGACAAAGAGATCAGGTAGATGCAGGGTCAGTTGTGTACAAAGGTTTGCAGAGGTGACTGACAAAAAAAGAAAACTAAACCAACAACCACTCATATCCATTATGAGATCCAATATTCTCTTCCTATTTTTCACTCCACTGCCAATCTAGCCCTGGATTGTCCAGTCCAGCTACACGCAGCCATTTTATGAAGTTATCGCATGCCACCATAAAATGACAAAGATGCCTAGATTTAGATACTCATTCTTGTATCTCCATTCAGAACTACTCCCAAACGTATTTCTGTCTGTAAGACTGCTCGTTTGAAATATTCAAGTCATTGGGTGTTATTCACTCACTCTCAAACTTGGAATCACACATGAAACTGTTTAGTGCTCAGTATGTACAGACAGATGTTATAAACGGTATCCTGACAGAGAGGGTTAATTTTTCCAACTCTTTAGCTTGGTGCTATTTAGAAATTCATTTAACGGGTGGTAAGGCAGAAGCTGGCACTCCTGAATTTGTTTCAGCTGGCTACCACGTGAGAGCAACCTTCCTCCAGGCTAAAAGCCAACATCCAGTAAGAGCTCAGACACACGTCACAGTGGTTATCTGCCAAGTGAACCAAAGTGGTTACCAATTTCCAGGTCTTTATCACAGTCATCTCAGCACCGCTGATGACCAGAACATATGAGTCCTTGATAGCCATTTCTGCATGAAGTCTAATAGCTTAAAACAAACTGCTGCAGGAGATGGTTATATCATTGACCTTTACATGGACAGGACTGAGAAGGGCTCCAACGCCCTCTATCCTATCAACACTGCTGTGGAAGTGATAAGTATCCAGTGAATAACTCTAGCATGGGAGAAGGTGACATCATCCCACACCACTGCAGTCCGTTTACAAAAAGCAGACCCTTAACACACACAGACTGAACTCCGCTGCCGCTGCTGCACAGATGGACAACACCACACCTAACTCCCTTCTTCTTCGTGCCTGCATAAGAGATTATCAACCTCCCCTTCCGGAAGGTGAACAGGTCACTGTCCACATCATTTAAAAAGCCATGACTTAAAAGAAATAAAAGGTCCGTCAGCTTTCCAAGGGAGCAGAGCATAAAAAGCAAAGATTATAGATGGTCATTTTGTGGGAAAGGCAAGGAAAGATGACAGATACAAGCACTCCATTCAATAATTGTTGATGAGTTAATATGGCCGCGCACAGAAACAAAGAAAACAGACAACCTGTGTGACCATAAGCTCATTGACAAGTTGCAGATTTTGAACAATTTCCATAACTGTCTTTTTACAGAATTCAAAATGATGCCATAATGTGAATGTTGTAAGTCTTGCCTGATCTGGAAGTGATCCACTCTTAGTGAAAGAACCTACTTAGAATTATATACTCAGCAGTTTCTAAGTCAATCTCTTGAGGGTTTCCTTCAAAAGCCATTAACTAAGTGTACTCCGCTCAAATTTCCTGGGCTCCTGAAGTTTTGCATTCACACACCCAGTCCCTCAAGTCAAGCAACTTCAGTTGTCAGATAACATTCAGATTCAGAATTCAGTGCAACGACTTTGCACAGAAACCCAGAGCACCAAATTCATTCAAGCCACTGTTTTCTTTCATAAGTCAGTAGGCTTAATGCTAGTGACTTCGTTATAAAATATACCATAGTAAAGCATTTAGAATTCCAATTGGAAAGTGCTAATATCCAACTCAGCCCTTAGCACTTCTATTAAACAAGTAAATAAATATTGACAATTTGTTTACATAATACAGCTAATTTCATTAGCACATCTGAAACTTTCCTGAGCACCTCAGAGGAGAAACGTTGAATCACATGACATTTAGGTAAGAACACGCTGCAGAGAAAGCTCCATCCTGATTCAGTAATTGCATGACATATATGTAGCTCAAGTTTCATTTCAGCACAATTCATGGAAAGAAAATCATGAGTCAGTTTTAACAACAGTAAATGTTATTTAAAACTCTCATACCTATTAATCACTGCAATTCTAACCACCTCCCCACCATCCAGGATGTGCATTGACCGGCAAAACAGAAATATTTTGGCTGCAGTCATGTAAAAACACCAGTACTTGCCCTAATTGGGTCTGGAAAGACAGATCTACAACCAAACTCCCAAAGCCAGCCCTCTTGGTGCCTCAGAAGAACGCTTCACCTTGCAGCCTGTGCTATAGCTTGTCTTGTGACCTCAATCCTGTATATACAGCATGACACTGCTACAAATGTTTGCGCAGCTGATGCATGCAAATAGGGCAGATGGAGCACCGGAAGAAAGCCAGTGATAACTGTCAGCACGAGGAGAAAGTCAGATGGAGAAGAACCTGAGCCTGAAGGTTAAGAAAACTTGGAGTACACACACACAGAAGCGGTTCACAACAGGCAGACAAAGTGAACCGCTGTTTCCAGGCCAGTTAGCCACACTGGTGGTAATCAGATGCTTCATCGCAAGGAAGTGCTTGCAGAGGGACAGATCAGCCACATTTGGTGCCTCCAAACACAATATACCCAATTCAAAGTCCTTTTCTCACGTACTGCCTCACAGAGCTGCAAGTGCACTCATGAGAACCCTCACACAGCAAAGAGTGATAATTAGGATAGCATAAGAACATTCTTCTTATGGCACTTTGTCCAAGTGGCATTCAAGATGATGCCACTCTCCTAATCAAGGGTGCACTTAGTAGAACCAACTGCTGGCAAATACAGAACAGAACACGCAGCACTAAGGCTGAGTCTTCTGTTCAGGAGCCACCCCTGAATGCTGCTCAGGCACAAAGTACATTACAGATGAAAGCAAATGATTGTCAGCATCACAGGGAATACCTAGAGGAAGGGGTTCCTTGCTGACACTTGTAGTACACACAGCTACTAGGAACCCAAGGAATTCTCTCTGCAAAAAAAAGGTCTGAACAGCTTCAAAGTTACTGAAGTACCAGAACAAAAGATACATTGCTTTTGTGGAAACAATTACTCCATTTTCTGGCCCACCTGACTCCAGCTATTTCGTCACATCTGATCTCACCCGGCTTTCAGTGGGCTGCCACCGCTCAGACCAAAACCACAATGGAAAGCCACTGCTCCAAATGAGAACACCTACATCCCACAATGTCAAAGCATGACAACATAACTAATGACTACAACATTCCAGTCAAATCTCTGCCATCTTCCATCCCTCTCAACTTTTAATAAAGCTTTTTTGTTACTTCAATAGAGTTTACTGAAGAGTCCAGTGAAGTTCACCTACACCACTTCTTTTGGTTTCTTTATGAATTCAGTTTCTGTGAGCGAACGTCCAATTTTCTGCTCAACACAGTATACGGCAGAGCACTCACCTATGCAGCCTTAGACACGTGAACAGCAGAAGTACTCTAAGAATCAGGCCTCAAGCACCTGGAATCCAACTGCACACCAATTAAAGAGTCAAGCAAGTAGGAAAGACATTATTAGCTGGTTATGCCACACAGTTAAGTTACCTGTAAATCAGAAACAAGATAATCCACTAATAAAACCAATTTGTTCAGTCAAGCAAGAACTTGTCTTTTTATGGAAGTAAATGAAATGATCAAGGTACATTCATCTCTCTCAATGTCAACTGTGGTGTAAAAAGAAAACAACAAAAAAATCACCAACAGAAACGTCACATAAGGGGTTTCTTCTTGCAACCTTAAGAGAGAACAAGAGCTAGACTCAGAGCAAAGCCAGAGGAAACCAAGAGGTTGTTCAGTGACAGAAGCCTCTGGTGGAAGGGAAAGCCAAACAGCGTTAAGAGGGAGAATAGCCTTGGTTCCTGCAAAGCTCAAAAGCCAGAGGACTTGGGTCTTGTTTGTTTTCCTCCTAAATAGCCCCAGGCTGGAATCGTGGTTTCCACGTCAAGAGACCATACTTTCAGTCACTTCCTCACTAAGCTGTTTCTTGAGTGAGACTGCTCGCAATAAACCTCCTTCTGCACAGCTCACTCCTTAGCAATCATTTCCGAGGAGAGGCCAAGCCAAAACAGAGACATAATGCTGCACCTTAAGGCTCACCTTCAGCCATCAGCAAAGAGGTACAAGGCCAAGACTTGCTTTAAACCTTCCCACACCCAGGCTCAGCTCTGGCCCTGGGTTGAATCTCCCTTCCAATAAGATAAAGATTTTTTTTTTCCCCCAAATGCTTTTTTTAAAAGGCTCACAACCAGATTTTTAGTGGTATTTCCCCGTATAAAAATGTACATGCGCTCAGTATCTTTACTGCTGCATGGACACTTACAAAGCTGCAAGAAGCTTAAGAGAAACCTAATGGGGCTACAGGAATTTACTGAGGAGTGTTTCATTTTAGCAAAGATATAACAAACTGACATGGCAAGCATATGCAAAGCTCGCCACCGCTTTCTTTCCTTTTTCAGAAGGTGGAACATTGCTAGGCTGCTAATAAATGCTGTGAAATAATGCCTAGTGAGTAGGATCTCAACGAGCATTTCAGCGCTATGACCAAAGGAATTATTAATATCAACTGCCAGACAAATGATCTCATATACCAACACTAACAAACTGTTACCAGATAGATATCCTGCAGCTACAACATGACATCCGTTCCATTATAGGCACCAGAAGGAGCAGCTGATATTTAAAGCTGAAGTAAGAGTCTGTTTGCACGTTTTAAACCCAGATGAAATAACACATTTTTTAATAGAATCCATGTAAAATAAAACTATTGCCTATTTTACATTGTTTCTTCATGAAACGTACAAAATAAATCTTACCAGAGGTTGCAGCACAAAAATTACATATTTTCCAGTGAGAGCGGTCTTACAAGAACTCCAGTATATGCCCTGCCATTTTTCTATCCCTGGATACAGGTGCTTCACAATCAAAACCAGCAACAAATCACACTAATGAAATTTTAAACTAGTGTGAAACCTCAGCCCTCTGCTTAAAAGATAACTTCAAGCTTTTGTGTTTGAAAGTACAGCAAAACACTGCTGTGCGATCGCATCCTAGAGCCAAGCGAGAACAACTACAAACTGCTGTGAACTGAAGTACAAGCTACCCACAATAGTTAACTTTCTTAAAGCCACCCAATACCAACACTAACATGTTGAGCCCTTGAGACATTCTAGTCTTGACATAAACTTTGCGGTTATGAAATTAAGAATTCTACGGGGAGGACGATGCTTTGTTTCTGCCATAATAGCTGTTCTTCTGCTGAGCACGTGAACCTGGTAGCGCTCCAAAATCTGTACAAACTACTCTAAATCTATATTGGAAGGGAAGTAACATTTGATAAGCAAATAAGAGATATGTATATATACACGCATGCAGATATTTTTACTTAGGGGAAGAAAAAAACAGTAGTAATAAAAAACAGAAGCTGAAGATCCGTGTACAAAACTGCTTAGAACAAATACAATATCACATCATGAGTACCCATCTGCTCCCCAGCTGTTTTCATCTTTTTTTAAAGAGAAATAAGATATTCTACAACTCTAAATACAGCCCTTCCACCACCTTGTAGTCCCATTATTCTGAAGGGGGGTGCAGGCCAGTAGTAAGTCCTGCTATCCTAACAGCACTTCATTAAAGCCTACACCTTGTGTTTACTTCCTTCTCGCCCAGCAGGTAAGGGCTGTGTTTCCATTAGCATGTAGTGCCGCCCAGCAGGACTAGATCCACACAGAGCAATAAAATAATTGGTGCTAAGGACCTGACACCCACACTGTGCATGTTGTGAGGTTTTACATTTCAGCAGCAGTAGCTTGCTCCAAGCTCTGTGGCTGGGCACTTGGTGGTTGGAGCACTTTCTAGTTTCATTCAATCCAACAGGAATCCAGTTTGCACACCGAAGCCACTTGGCTATGGGAGCCAAAGTTCCATAAGTGGAGACAATTGACAGGATTTCTTTAAAAGAGCACTCCTGGTCCAAATTAAAATGTTAATGCTCCTGTAGCCAAGAACCATTTCGTGTGGCTCAACATTCAGCTATAGGCACCACGGTTCTTTTCCTCTATGAGGCTGTGCCAGCTCATCCTGGTAAGCAGCATCCATGACAGCTTGCTTTTCTCTCTAGAACTAAAGAGAGGAAGCAGCTCTGATGCTCGGTCAAGTTTTAGCTCCAATGAAAGGAGAGGGAGAGAACAGAACAAGCACAAGCAGTACTCTTCACAGGCAGATCTCAAGTCTGGTCCATATCCCTCCACAACAGAGCTTTTCCTTCTTTTCCTGGGAACACCATAAAATGCAAAGCTTACTAGTAATATATTGAAGGGGAAAAAAAAAAATGTCAAATTAGGTAAACTTGGGGAGCTATTATCTACAGGAGTCATTTCAAGCACGTCTGTTACTGCTTTGGGTAAGGGGCACGTGTGAAGACACTCGGGCTTTCAAGAGTCCTGTAACAATCCAAGGTCCAAGGATACAGATGATCACTGGTCTCAGAGGACTACTTAAGAGATCTATATACAGCAAGACAGACACCAAGTGTGGAATGATCTCATCAACTAATAAAAATTGCTAAAATCCTTAAAAATACAGGCTTGTCATTAGACCAGAAAGCGAGCCTGCCACTCTGCCTCTAACAGTGACCAGCTTAATACAGAAGTTACCAAAGGATTAAGGCTTCACTTCTACTTTCAATCACACACTGCCATCCAGTCAGAAATTACTGTTGAACAGCAAGTCTAATAAAAACACTGCCTCTCAGACCCACGGAACGTGTCCCTGCGGGTCACCGAGACATCACTGGGAAAAAAAGAAACGAGAAAAAGAAAATACTGCAGCACATTTGGAAGTCAGGAGGAAGAATTTTAATGCAATATTAACATTAAAACAACAACAAAAAACCTCTACCAGGTAGTAAAGGAGGAGAGGAACAGGGAGTAAAGAGTGATGAGTGTCGACAATATTTTAATAATGACCATTTTTCTTTTAGTGCCGTTCCACTTAAACGCTGCTGACACTGAAAACCAAAGTGGAAGATCTTACCCAGCGAGCAGGAAAAAGAAATACATAGGCCCTAATCTCTCAAGGTACTGCAAATACAAGAGAGACGGATTTTCACAGGGGATACACTGCACAGGGAATCCGCCTCGTGGGGATCCCTGACGGAATCCAAGGGAAGGCACAGAGCGTTCCTCTCTGATACAAAGCACATGGTAAGATTCCATGGACAAGAGGGCACCTACGGAAAGGATGCTTTGTTTCAAATGAAGGGAGACTTGATTACACCCTATGCGCTACAAAGGGTAAGCAGCGAGCACAACACGCAGGCTGCCCCACGCGCCCCAGCGCTGCTCTCTAAGAGGAACGCAGCACGAGTGCCCCGGTCGAAGGCGCTCCCTTATAACCCCGACACCCGAACGCCGCTCCGCTGCTCCCACCCGCCGCTCACCTGAACGCGGGCCCCTCGCCGGGAGCCCGGCCGCTGGGGGCCGCCGCGCCACTGCCCCTTTTGTTGAAGAGCTTCTTCAGCAGAGTGGGGGCCATGCTGCCGCGCCGCCCCGCCCCACCAGCGGCCCCTCGCCGAGCGACTCAGTTGGCGGAGGGCGGCCGCGGCTTCATTCCCGCGGCCGCGGAGCCGCCCAGCATCGCGCGGAGGAGGCGAGGGGCGCCGACGGCCGCCCGTCACCTGACAGCGCCCGCTCCCGCCCAACGGCCCGGCGGGGACGCGGACGCCGAGGCACCGCGCCCCTTGGACGGCTCTCATTGGCTGGGCGCCGCGCCAGGCCCCGCCCCCGGCGCCGGGAGCCAGCCTTAAAGGGACAAGAGCCCTGCGAGGGTGTGCGCGCGGGTAGCGCGCACGGGTGGAGCGATGCACGTGAATGACACATATTTTATGTACTCGTAGCAATATGTGCAGTATGCATGCACATGTATATGTGTAATGTACATCTTATAATACATCGGGTGGCCAAGAAGGCCAACGGCATCCTGGCTTGCATCAAAAACAGTGTTACTAGCAGGACCAGGGAGGTAATTGTCCCCCTGTACTCGGCATTGGTGCGGCCGCACCTTGAGTACTGTGTTCAGTTTTGGGCCCCTCACTGCAAGAAAGACATTGAGGCCCTGGAACGCGTTCAGA
>JANHGO010002270.1:0-30677 GCA_024606505.1 Aquila spilogaster
AAAGAACAACATAATTGTAATGTGTCTGTAAGTAGAAGAGGCAAGGTTGTGTAATCTGCATTGATTTGGCAGAGTGGACTGGAAAATGAGCAGCTCTTGCCAGCTCGGAGCTCTGTGGGAAGCAAATTCAGCCTCTGCTATAGTCACTGTCAACGTGATCTACTTACACCACTGCTGAAGCTGGTCCCGCAATGGGATAGTGTAATAACAAGATAGCTTTATCACGGTAGTTACCCTTCCTTCTTCTGTCTCCCCCTTAACTGAGTCCACTTTGCTTTGGAAACCCACTAAAACGTGATGGCCAGTTTCTACAGCTCATTTTCATATGCTATTTAAAGTCCATGGACCACTCTCAACTTATTTCAGAGGAGACTGACTCAGAAACTATCTTTGGATTTGCATATATACCTGCTCCAACTCTTAATCTTGCTGTACCTCTCTACTCAGTGTATCCATGCTTATCATACCACTCTGAAGGCATTATTTTTTTCTTCAGAGTGTTTGAGATTTCTCAGAACAGGGCCAAGCTTGCCACTGAAACCCACAACAAGTAAACAAAATTTTCCTGAACAGAAAAAGGGTCAGCAGAGCCTGCCTCGTGGAGCAGAACTGCCAGTGAGCCAGTGGCACGGGCCCCTCTGGGAGGTCAGCTGAGCTTCCTTACCTGTTTTGTCAGCACTATAGGGCAGGCTGGCACTGGGGAGTCGTCCTGGTGTGGGAGCTGCAGGGGAAGGAGCAGCTTTGCTTTGCTCATTCCCTCGGTCAGTCTGGGTGCTGCAGTCTCGGCTGCCTGTTTTAGAGTGGGCTGACAGCAATGGGGTGGAAGGAAGGACAGGAGAGGGCGTGGAGGGAATGGATTCGGAGCGATACTCTGTTCCCAGCAGAACACCTTTGTGGAAAAAGGGAAAGACATTTCACAATCCCAAAAAACTAACTGGAATCAGTTCTGCCCCTCTCTGTAGTACTTGCTCTAGGATCTGTGCTTTAGCTGTCAGCTCTAATTTACCTTTCCATAGCACCTTTCACCACTTGTTGCTGAAGTACCTGAAGAGTAGCAGTATTCTCATGTTGCTGCATGCAAAGATAAGCAAGCTAGCACTATCATCCTACTTCGCTGAGAAGTTACTCAGTTGTGGATGGATAAATCTGCACACCCTGAAATCAGCTGCAAGAGATCCTCATTTACTTATCAGAAAGTTGGGGAAGACCTATGGGTCCAACTTCTTTTCAGAAAGAAAAACATCATCTAAGATTCCCTTTGATATGACTTGCTTTCTCCAGACAGTGGTGCCGAGCCATTCCAGACAGAAGTCATGCTAGTGCAGGCACAACTCAATGGGACAGCAATCCTGATTTGTATCTCTGCTGGTTGAAGGAGACTTAACACCTTCAGACAGCTGTAACAACCCAGCTGAAAGCAAGTGCCTGGAACTCTGAAAACCAGATCTCAAATACTGCTTATACCAGGTACCAAACCAAGTGGGAATTAAGGCTGAAAAACTTTCATGACAGAGCCCGGACATCAGAAGTCACTGCTTCCCCAAAAATGATTAAAGCAAGCAGCTGCTGCAAGTGTGTTCCATCCTGCTTGCAGGCAGTTTTTCTGCATGCTAAACCGGTCAATCTGTCTGTCAGACATCTACCTTCTGCTGTTCCTGCCTCCCCTATAGGCAGTGACTGGCATATCTGAATTGCCACCATTATTTAAAAATTACCTAGGCTGCCTTTCCAGCTCTTATCCTCCCTCTTCTCTTCCAGGATGGGAGTGCTGCTCAGAGTGGATGAGTGGGACAGTAAGCCCGAGCCAGCATTTGAGATTGACATCAGTGACTTGGCAGGCCTCATGGAGGAGAGCTGGTCCGTCTTACCAGGCTCCTTCCGGGAGCGCTGCTGCAGGACTTTGATCATGGCGTCCTTCTCAATGATCTGAGCATGCAGAGTCTTGATCCTTTTTGAGAAGGACAAAGGACAACAATGTGCTTCAACTTCCGTCACTTTGGACTGAGACCTCAGCACCCCACAGCTGTGACTAGAACTCCCCTGGGCATTCGAGGAGGCATGGAGAAGACACCCTGAATACTGGCTGCTCACTGGCCCTCCATGGCATTGTGTATGAGGCTTCCGGTACGTGTACATAGAAAGCTTCACAGAGACACTCACTCACCTCTGGCTACTGGAAGCTGCTCTAAACAGGCATGGAAGAGGCTTTGAAACAAGGCTGAGAGTTATGGGTAGGACATGAAGCTAACAGAAAAAAAGAAAATTAAAAAAAAGAATATTCACAAAGTCTGGGGAGTCTGCAGTGGAAAAGTCCTGGGGAAAAACAGTTCTGTGAGACAATAAAGAAGCAGCTTGAACTTGGGGTCTGATGAAGATGCCCTGGAGAGAGAGGAATTAGCTAGACACAAAATCTAAAGACAGGTTTTGGATTGCTGTGCGGTTTCTTCCTTGGTCAAATGAATGTCCGGCATTCTACATTGTTGTGATGGATGAAGACACATGAATTTCTGGTTCTGAGGCATCTGCCCAAATAATTAACTTAGAATCCCTGTCCTAAAGTAGTCAAATAGAAATGAACTGCATTTTACCTCCCCTCCATGTCGAGACACCTCCTGTTGGCAAGCAGAATCTCTTCCTCCTCCTTCTGAATGCGAGCTTCCAGAGAGGTGTCATAGCTAGGGTTAGGTGAGTGGCTGATCACTGTCGTGTCCCTGGGAACAAGCAATAGAACAGACAAAAGGCAAGCTAAGCATGCTGTTTTCCTCCTAGCAGTGCTAAGTGATTGCTCAGAAGCAACAAACAAGAACATCTACTGGTTTTGAGTTTAGTCTGGCTCAGTGTCATCTGAAAATCCCACTCCCAGTCCTAATGAAAGAAGGATTATAAAAATATGCAAATAATACTAACAACAGTGAACTTACTGTCTACCTCAGGCCAGTCTATGATCTAACTGATTCACTGTGCTAACTTAAGATTGATGGGGCAAATCCAAGGACAGGGATGGGAAAAGATGGTATAGAATGTTAGGCACTTTTCTTCAACTGAAAAAGTACAAACTTTGCTTCAGATGCAAGGTTTTTGCCCTTCTCTTCCAACAAGTGAGTATCTGAGTATCGAAGAGAACCAGGCATTAAAGTTTCGTAAGCAATGCTAAGCAACTTGATCCAAAAAACTTAAGAGTGAGCTGAAAATAGTTTAAGATCAATTCCATGTAGTGCCTGATGTTAACACTGGTTGTTCATTCCATTAACCAACACACAGTATGTCACCTTACTTGTTGCTGTACAGTCAGAACAAAGTCACTGTACTATGCTCTACATCACTGTATGATTCCTGATACTTAAGAGCATGTTACTAACATAGCTATGTGTTAACACAGTAATAATTAAAAAAATCAGTCGGAGTTACCAATAGCTGCAATTCATTGTAATAAAAATCTTGTTCTCTTCGACCCAGCAGGCCTAAGAACTGTCTGGTAAATGTACATTTAACCCTGAAAAAGTTCAGATCAGGAACAGCAACACATCAGCGTGAAGGGCATAGGAAGGTTACTCATCAAAGAACCCTAACTTGACCCAGGTTCCTGCCTGTGCTGTAAAGCATCCTTCCTGCAACCCCATCTTCCTAAGGGATGCTATTTTCCACCACCAAAGAAAAAGGAAAGCAAATTTGTGCGCAATGCAGATAAGGTTACTGTTGAAATTAGTGAAATCCCTTACAGTCTGTTTTTGAGAAGGCTATAATAAACTGCATGTAAACTGGCAGCAGTACTGATGGAACAGTTTATTTTAAGGGAGAAGGAGCTAGAAGGAAACGGAAAAGTAGAGGTTTGCTCTTTCCTGACTGGAAAGCATTCTTTGTTCATTTAACAAAACCTGAACAGGCCTAACACATCCCCTCTCACTCCATGATAAACAATAGACCAGACCCCTATTTATCAGTGCATGCTGAAAATATAACATAGCCTCTATGGCCAAGCAGTAGCAAAAGCCTTTAGAGAATCTCTGGGGAGGCAGAAAACAGCTCACAAGAAGCATCAATACCCCAAAATAACAGCCTGCTTGGGGAGCAAGATAAGTCTTTAAATGCTAACACAGCAGATCTGCAACTTTCCCCCTGTAATTTCAGGATGATCTTATGTGCTAGGAAGCCAGCTGCGATAACATTCCCATTTGAATCTTGTTCATGAAACAATCTAAAATAAAATCTGCTGTCAAGAAACAGAAACCAGTGATCAATGAAATTACATGTAAGCACTACCTGAAGTAGTTGCTCTCCAATAACAGTGCTTGTTTACCAGACAGCTGAAGACTTGGGCCTATTTATAACCATAATAAGTGCTTCTATACAGCTGCATTGGAATGTGAGCTTGTTACCCAATTTCAGACACCCTTCCCTTCCCACCCCCACAAGAACTACTCTCCACACACAGCAGAATGTTTTGAGCAGAATTTCCTAGTAGATGTTTCTGGTTAGTAACCATGTTGAGGACAATACCACAAAGTAATTTGGAAAAACATTCTGGAGAACAAGCAAGCCATTCAGGGCAAATGAAGTGAATCACCAAGCTCACCCCATCCCACATGACTTCAGCAAGGACTGACTCCTGATTGAAAAGGGAAAAAAAAAGAAAGAAAAACAACTCCAACAACCCTCCTCACACACCTATTTTTGAAGCAACAGCTTCTAGGAATGGCTTAGGACAACTCTAGTCTGGAAAATGGCTCGTGCATGTGGGGGAACCTGCCCCTGCAAAAAAGTTTCTAATGGTTAACAGGAAAAGCAGGCAAGCTCCACTTGTATGCAGAGGTTTGAGAAGACGTTCAGACCACAAGGAGAGGTATCGTGGGAGGGTGATATGACAACACTGTTTTATGGAAAATAGGACATTCAACAGGAAAAAGAAAATAATCCCTGTACTATGAATAGTTTAATTTACCTCTGAGCAGCCACAGTCGCAGCTGCATCCAAAGCAAACTGTCTCATCACACTCTCCTCCAGGTATTTCTGCTCCCACTTGGTCATGTCAGCTTCCAGAGCAAGAATCCTTTCTTCCTTCTCGCGCAGGAGTTCCATAAGCGCAGTGGCATTGTACTCCGAGACGTTGGCAGCCTGAGATGTACCCTGACGCTGATTTTGAAAAGCAAAGTGAAGTCTCAGGATGCATCTGTAAGACTCAGGGTTGGTTGGTTTGCTTTTCTCTGAGGGGCAGGGGTTGGTGCAAGAACCCCCCAGAATGAACTTGCAGTAGTTAAGCCACGTGAGGCAGACTGCATGATCTAATGGTCTCCTTTACAGCTTAACCTAATACACCTGCAGGGCAGTGCAGCCTCACTATGTCCAAACCTGGAAACAAGCTCATATAATGCAAGCCAGGCTCATTCTATATCCCAAATGTTGAAGCTCAAAAGCCATAAAATACCAAGAACTGCTCCCAGGAAAGACAGTTTAAGTCACAGCACTCGTGGCAGAGTGCTTCCTTGTGCTACTCCAGAGCTGGTCAATACTAACAAGTGAGTATCTGAGATGGAAAATACTCCTTAACGCCTTTTCCCACATGCAAAGCCACAAGAGCATGTCAGAGAGCTGGATATGCTACTCAGGTCTGACGTCTCTAGCCTGTCCATACTGCCTAAAGTAACTCAGACTTACTTCCAACACTGTTCCAGCAAAACACTAACTAGTGTACAAGATTTATCAGAGTTTTAAAAAAGTCCAAAATATTTTTATAGCATTTGAATACTAAATCAATATGATCTTTGTATACCTGTGGATTAAGAAGCTGGTGGTTAAAAATAATTTAGTTCTAACACAAGATCTGAAAGACAGACAACCTTTTCTCATAAATCAATATAAAAAATGGAGATTTGCTGTGCTGAAAGTTCAAAGATAAGACTTCTATATAAAACTATCCCTTTTATCTGAGACTGGCATGATACTTGACTTGAAAACAAATTGAGCAGGTAATCTGTTTTACATTCAGCTCAGAATTCTTAAACCATGACAAGAAAGTTATTTTTTTTGCTTTGACTAAGGCTCAAAGTCGAAAGTTGGGTGTTCAGATTACCTCATCTTTCAAAGGTAACATGGAAGAAAATTTACCAAATTACGTTAACCTCTACTAAAACCACTATAAAAATATAATTATTATTTAAATATCTGTTCCTCCACAGTTGTGGCAGTTGAGGACCAAATTTAACCTGAAACTAAACACAAATTAGAATACAGATGAATTGTCAGGTTTGTAAATTATTTTGGAAATAGGATGCAGGCCTTAATTCGATGCAAGCTGAAATAAAACTAAAACCTCCCACCCAATTTGCAGCATCTCTGCACAATCTACTTCTCATTCATTTTTTTTTCCCCTGAAAAAGACTTGCACTACAATTCCAAAAGCATATTCTACATGAAGCTCCTGTTTCCAACAGCTGCTTTTACAGAACTGGTTTTGTGGTTTTGGCAGTTTTGTGTACTTTTTTTTTCTTTTCACAGAAAAGCTTTTTGAAGGGCCTCTCATTTCAGTCCAGTTTTTAAGGACTTCTACTTAAAATTTCACACTGTAAACAGTATTTTAAAAACAATATAAGAATTAATATAACCAGGTTACCTAAAGATAGAACACCATCTAGCTATATAGCTCTCTTATCACAGGATGGATACTGTTGCTCAGAGAAAGACAGGGTACCTGCTGCATCCGGAGAGATTCCAGCTCTCGCTCCAGCCGGGTCCGCAGCCTATGCTCCAGCTGTTCCCGTTTCTCACATGCTGCCTGCAGCTGAACCAAAGCCTGTTGCATCTTTTCCACTTTCTCAACATAGACCTGCTTCTTTTTGAGCTGTAACAATAGGAAAAAAAACATAACATGAATTAAACAAGGGGAACGTGTGAGTTAACTTTTGGCTTCATATGCCGTGCAGAATACAGCATCACCAGCCAGAAGGAACATGGCCACATTACTGCTGTCAGAGTGCCCCAGACTCCAAATAAGCACGATGTTACAAGTCCTCCCCATCTCCACCTTCCTGCTAGGTTTATTTCTTCTTGTTGTCCTCAGCATCCCCATGGTAGTTATGGAGAAACTGAGGCATGGATCTACTGTGAATGACTGAGAGCAGCAACAGGCTAGAAAGGGCACCTGGGCTGGTGACAAAGGCATTTAAGTGACTTGATGCATGTTATTGAGGTACCTGTAGCAAAGACAGCAATTACAGCTGACCTACTGTCATGGTTTGAAGAGTTAATCACATGACACCTCTCTCTCCCCTCAGGAGAAAGGGAGGGGGAAGGAAGAGGCGAAAAAACTCAATTGAGATAAGAGAAATTGATTTATTAAAAGGAATGTGAGATAAGATTAATAAATCAAAACAAACGAAAAATAAAACAAGAGGAGAGAGAGTCAGTCTGAGTCTTTATAAACAGGCCCTCCACAGCTCGCCTCCCAGAAAAGACAAGAGAGCTCTTCCACGTCACCCAGAATTAGAAATCATGTGGAGGCTCCTGGGAAATACAGTACATCCCAGTGCATCTTCCTCTTGGAGAGTCAGAACTCATGAGAAACCAGGAAACACAGCTCCACAGTGCACTGTGCCTCTGCACCCAAAAGCCTGTTGCGTGATGTCATCATCTGGAATACTGATAAAACCAGGACACCTACAAGTTGGGAATAGCTTTTTCAGTGGAATATTGAAAGCTGCTGGTGGCATCCTATTCCAGCCCCACAACACAAAAATAATGAACAAGATGAAAGCACACACTAGAGGCAGCCTGGCTTATGCTGGCAGTCCTGGCATTCACCTATCTTCCTGGCCAGCTGTGAGCCAAGGGGGCCTGCTCCACTCCTGCCACCACTCTCCATTGCCCATCCTGCAAACAACTGCCATCCTACCTAACCATAACAACGAAAACTTCCAGGCTGAGACCCCCAGGAACCATCTTAGCAAGGTCAATTCACAGGTCACGCAGAACAGAAATGAACTAAAATAAGAATAAAAAATGAGAACCAACCCCAGGCCTAACCCTATTCCAATAGACAGGATACCGCACACTTAGGGACACGGTCTTCTGTTACGGAAATAATTGTAATTGTAATAATTGCAATTAGCCGACCTTCTGCAGCTTTTTTAGCTGTGATTGTCATAAACTCTGAAATATGAAGTAGTAGGAAGAAGGCAACTTTTCTCAACAGTCAGAACCAAAGCCCAGTGAAGCACTGCAGCACAAGACACAGGTTCTCTTATGCAGGTTCAAAGAGCTACTCTACAGCCTCATGGAAGAAAAGTCCATTGAGGGATATTAAAGACAAAGAACACTACTTTGGGCTCAGGAAGTCCTTCTTGTAAGTGGAAAGTATTCTGGGAAAGTACCATTTGTTGGTCCTATTCTTGTGTTCCCAAGAAGTCTGCTGGAAATTACAGTGCAAACAGGATACCAGGCTCGCAGGGCTTTGATCGGAATGAAATGAGCCGTTCTTACAACAAGCCTTCCCTCCAGAAAGGTCTTATCATGTGTTCCTTCAAAATTTTCCCTTTTCATACTCCTGTTCCTTGAGGCAACCCAGAAACCGCGGACAGAGAAGTCTCCAAACACTATTAATCCCAGACATGGTATCCCTTTCTTCTCTTCATAAAGTCAGCAGGCACCTAACCTCACAGTGTGAATGCTGCTGCCCTAGAGGATTTTCCCCAAACAGCTATTTTATAATAAAAGTTACAGTAACGAGTGAGTAATCCAGCCAAAGGCCTTCCCACCACTGCATGTACAGTAGAAAGGTATTTTTATGCTTTGATTGCTCAAGATGGGATGGGAGGGACAAAAACATTTTAAAACAACTTAATATTCAATTGCTGCTCTGCAGAAAATCAATGAAAGCGTTACATTTAATAGATCTTTTTATTCCAGATCTTAGCGCTTAATAACACTGATTTAAGACTCCAATAAATACACCAGTATTACAGTCTGATTAACAGTAGCTCAAAGTAGTTACGTAACTAGGCAGAAATGATAACCCATGAGTCAGCAGCAGAACCAAGACATGGCAAGTGCCCAGCACCTTGGTGCTGCATGACAGCCTGCTTACCTGCACAGAAGAGAAATACTGTGCATTAAGCGGAATAACATCGTGAAAACATGATCTCTGCCAGTCTTCTGTGTACAGAATTAAGAGCAAGGGGGAAGGACAGATCTTTGGTTTCTCACTATCTACCACAGAGCGCTTAAAACTCTGTTCAGTCTTCTAACACAGTGTAAGTTCTCTCTGCAAAAGATAGCCGACAACACCATTTTACTAGTTTCATAATTAATAAACCTGAGAATGTATAGAGGTGGATTAGCTTTTTGGCAAGCACTCAAGCGCCCAGCCAAAAAAGAATTAGGACACAGAAATTCCGCTGAAATATTCACTTTGAAAGTGCTCCCATCAGCCAAACCTGCAGGTGAAACGTTGCAACACAAGCTGTTGCCCAACGTAATTGCACTGCCTGCACATGCTTAACTCATGCACCAGACCTAAAGTACGGGCGCAGCTTGTTCAGTGGCTTTTCATACAGCCTTTTTATTTCCCCTCACAAAACACACTTCATCTTCCTGCATCAATAGGAATTATGGACGTGAGAAAACTTAGGGTTTGTGTGTATATTTTTTTGAACACAAAATTAACTCTGACTTTATCTGTCCTCTTGATGTAAAGAGGACCAAAAATAATTCTTCCAAGCACAGAGGGATTTTATTACCATAAATTGACAGTATGATTGTGTTCTCCTAAGACAGGAATTGGAAACAGAGCTTCCTGAGTATTGCCAGTGTGCTGCAGACATAAGAGAGATGGGAGGAAGGAAAAAAGCCAGCATGCTGAGGCTTGTTCCTGGTCAGCTGCCAAGGATTCCCCACCCTCTCTCACACAGCAAAGAACCAAAACTGGCTGCTCCATGCCAAGGGCCACAGTAACATCTACCACAGGGGAGATGGCATCAAAGGACGCTGGAATTCTTTTCTCTGCAACAGGCCTTGCAGTGAACACGTGCTCTAGATAAGAGTTCATTCCTGAAGCTTTACAAAGTTGCAGTCACACCCTTCCATCTATAATTCTAAACAAATTGGACAAGATAGTGATTTTCCTTTTGATGGTACCACATTTAACTAAGAAGCAAGCTCATGCACACATAATGTATTCTAACTATTTTGCCTTGAAGGGTGCTGTGAAAACACAGAGCATTTTACTTATAATAATATCTTTATTATAACACCTCTGGAAGACCGTATGATCTCAAATAACCTCGGTGCACGTCTGGAAGCAAAGCAGAGCACTTTGGCGTGACTACATTCCTTCCCAGTGTTTCCTACAGCACATGGCACAACTTCAATAGCGCAGATAACTTCTCTTGGTCAGTCTGTGACTATTTTAGAAAACGTCTTAGTGAGGTATCGGAGGCCAAGCTTTATCAGTGAGATTTTCTAATTAAACCATTTAAAACAAGAGCAGTTGCTCTTCAGTTCACATCCACTATGATGTTTACAAGACTGAGGATGAGAAAAATAGAGAAGGCAAGGACAGGGATGCTGCAGAAGTCTAGTTTGCAAGAGCATGAACTGATGCAGGGAATACCCCTAGAAAGATTCCCTGGCATCCCAATCAAGCATTTCTGTCTTTGTTTCATTTCCTCTTTTCCTTGTCAAGATTGCTCTCTGCAGTTGAGAGGCAGCTGGGAGAAGCAGGATACACTTGAAATTCAGAGGCTTCATTGCTCTGAGTCTGGCTGGCCTGAAGCACGAGCTGTTTCCAAGTTAGTCAGAAAGATTTACAGTCTGAAAATGTCTGCACACCAATATCCCTGAACTGCAGGGCTTACAGCAAAGGAAAACGAATCAACCACTACAAACATATAGGAACAAAATGATTAAATGAATGTATTCACTAAACCTAGAAAACCGAAACTTGTCATAAGAATCTTTTTGTTGAAGAAACGATTTCTTAAGATGATGTAATGCCTGGCAGGAGGTAACATTAAGATTTCTCTGTTACGGAGAGCGTTTGAGTGGTGTAAAAACAATGGTCAAGGACAAAGTGCTCCTATCAGACAATTATTACTCTAACTGTCCAGCAGAAAAGGGATGAACATTCTAGAATTCAGACAAACCCTGTTCTTCTACACTGAATGTAGGCTTCTCAGCACAGCCTTCAGCAAACCACGCTATCTCCGTTAGGGATCCCAGTCCTTGCAGAAGAAAAGGCTCTGAAGAAGGCATGGAGCTTTCATGCACACAGTGCACGGAGCAGGAGTATGCAAGGATCAGCAATTTTCACTGCAAGTTGCTGGATGCAAGGGAGGTAGAGGCGGTAACATCCTCCAGCCTGATGCTGCCTCTGCAGGACAAATGTGCTTCTGCGAAGAGCAGCTGAGGGGGAAGAAAGGAACTTCTTTTGCAGAGAGATTCACTTCCAGATGTGCTACTGAGCACAGAGCTTTTCTGAGGAAGAGGAGAGGACTTCCTGCATAGCTAGCAGTGATTCAGAAACCCTCCCAGGCACTATGACAAACCCCTCTTCTTCATCTTGGACAGCTCCTATTTCACCAAATTGGTAACACTCGCCAGCATCTGCTCATCTCCCACCCACTACTTCTGATGTCTTCAAAGTCCTTTGTTTAACATATTCAGGGTGTTTTCATTACATTCTGGGCTTATCCTAAAGCTGAATCCATTCACATGCAGCTGAAAATGTGTTTCCCCACAAGAATTTGCCTGCTATGGCAGAAATGTAGTACAGAAAAAGGACAACAGGCATGTTTAAACCACCTCTCCCTCCTGCAGTTGGAATATATTCCTCTAGGAGGCCTTTGAACCCTCAGCGTTTGAATTCAGGCCCAATAAGGCACCACTGGCTTCAGCAAGAACGCATGCTGAAGCAATTTAGTAACACTACCCTCTTGCTAGGGAGCAATGTTTGTTGCATGGGAATGTCATAACATCGTCTCTCCATTCACTTGTGTTAATAGAAGTTAGAACTCTCACAGCCACCTCTGGAAAATTACTACCAGGCAGAATATGAGAGGTAAAGACATGGCAATAAAAAGCCAGTTCTGCATCGTTACAAGAATACAGGTCATTAGACACAAACAGTAGTTACAAGGAAGAAGGGGAGTTTTCTCTCCTGACTACCCTATGAATCCACGACAAGAAGACATCCAAAAAGTGTTGTTCCCTTTAAAAGGAACTCTGTCCTGAAAAGAGTGGTTATGAAGCTTGGAATATCTTTTTATAGACTCAGAAGTGATTAGGAAAAAAACAGACAAGCCTTCAAGTACACAAACTCTCCTTTGGGTTACTTCCCTACAAGCCACAGCTCTGTTCTGAAAGTATCTCAGATACAGTATATGAAGTATAACAGCTGTTATTTGGAATGGATCTTTCTACATCTCCCCTCAAACAGAACCCTCAGTGTTATCAGAAACAGTGCACAATTCCTCTTCACAATAGCTGAGTGGGAAATGAATATAGTATCTTAGCTCTGGTATCTGTTTTATATTGAACTCTGATGGCCGAAAGATCTTATAGCCTCTAAATACGAGCCACTTGGAGAAAAGATATTTCATTCAAGCTTCTTCCCTTCCTCTAGCCCTAATCTGCAATAATGAGAGAGAATGTTGAGTTTTTTCTATTGCAAGGTGTAGGCACAAGGATGGCAAAGAGTAGGTATAAATATCTTCCTGGTGGTAGTCACTATTTTTCAAAACTGTCTCCTTAAGGCACTCATTAAAATGGTGGCTTTGTAAAGCACTGAAGCGAGAGAGTACAAGTCAAAGCACTAAAACAAAAGTAAAATAATTTTTTAAGTTGAACTGTTGTCTTCCACGGCACGAATCAACCAGGGTAAGCAGAAATGACAGAGGTCAACAAAAGATCCGAAATTCTCTCTTTTTTTTTTTCTTTAAAGTGTAAAAGTAGTAGCAGTTGAACTCTCTATATCTAGCAGTTGTGGTTAGGGCAAATATTTTGCACCTAATTTCCTGGTGCAATATTACCAGCCTGGCAAGGACTCACATCAGGGCAGCCCTTACCCAGGGCCTCAGGCTGGTGAGGACAGTCTTTTCTGCCTTTGCTCAGAGCAAGCAAAGCTGAACCATATGCTCTGCTCGCCAAAGGCTCTGAAGGTGTATGCTAGCAGATGCTGGTTAAAGCATGGTAACATGACAATTTTACGGACATGGGCCACCCATGGACCACTCCCCAGCTACACACCTGCTGCACACTGCAGCCATTCAAATCAGAATTGAGACCATCATGGCAACCTGTGCTCCAAAGTGAGGAATTTCAGTTGCTTTAGCTGCAAATCTTCTCACCGGCCATTTCTGTGATATAAGTTTTTAAGCCAACAAGCATTTTACCTCACATATATTCAATTTATCTCAAAGTTCTTGCATGTAATAGAAATAATCTTAAGTTCTGATTAAAAAAGAAAAAAGCAGACATACTTTACTAGCAATAATTTTAATAAGCTGCTGACTTAAGCATCACCGTGCAACATCTATTAAAGGGAAGAATGAAAACAGAGATGTGAACACAGGGGTTAATTACTGGTTATCTTTATGTATAGTAGAGAAGTAGTAAAGTTTAAATATGACATATATAACATATACATACTTTGCAAGCCTGTCTGGAGGCATATTTGTTTTAAATACCCATGATCACTCACCCTTTTTAGCACTCATCAAAAACAAATTCCACACTATCTAATTTTAATGGCAGATCGTTCTAAACTTGACAAGTCATTTCACCACTGCTAACAGACACGGGGAAATACTCCGAATATCTACTTTTGCTTCCAAAAGCAAAGTATCTCCAAGATCATTCCTTTCTCCATCACTTTTAGCATTTCTTTATCTCTTCTAATTTGAATGCTAAAATCCAGCATCTATAAAACTCCCAAAGCTCCATAGGAATAGAAAAGTACCTACATTTTACAGATGAGTGGTTTTGCTCAAACCCACAATTCAGGCAAAGACTTTTAAACAGAAGGTGTAAGTTCCAATACCAATGCAACATATAAATTCAGTCATTGTGATAAATGGCTTCTAGGTCTCATTAAAATAGAAATAAAATATTTTTTTCATAAATGTTCTGGTGAATACAAGGCAGGGTAACTCTGTTCAATAGGAAGTCAAAACGGAAGGGAAAAAAAAGCTGAAAACTCACATTACAGGATGCAACTGAAATATGCACACCCCCCTCAGGCCTTGAGCCAGAGTGGCTGCCAAACCTTAGCATAAGAAACTCCACCCTCTTCTGCAGGACTGGTTTGGAAATTCCTGACGATTATAGGGACTAGCAACGCAGATGAGGCTGGCAGGAATAGAAGAAATAACTGACAAATTGTTCATATATCTTGGTCACTGAATGCCACTAACTCAGACTGACATTCAGACTCTCGTGCAAATGGTGCCATGAGCACCAAACAGCTTGCTTGGCTGTCTGTTGGCAAGCTACCATACAGCTCGGGGATTTGAGAAGTTCCCACAATTTAAAGCTAATAAGGCAATAAATGCTTTATAATCCTCAGTATTTCATTAAAAAGTGATTTGGAAAATCTGCAAAAGTGAGTCTTCATCCCTCCTTTCTCCTTTATTCCCCCTCACCTCTAGGAAAAAGCAGAGTTAATTCCTGCTCCCTCACTGAGACACTTCCATATTCATCTACAACAGGAAGGGTGGCACTTCCTGCACACTCTGGGATCTGAGCAAAGGTCAGATGCAAATGACCACAAACCCTCATGCAATCTAAAGCAGGGCACTTCACTCTGAACCAGCATTAGGTGTGTTTGGGCATTTTTTAAGCTATTATGCAATCCAGCCACATTTACCTACCTATTTCCCTGTTCTTTGCATCAGCACTGAAACCACTTTTTCTAGTAAAATGAGAAGTCTTTTGAAAACGAAACACATAGTTATTATTGCCTCTGAAGGCTCAAACTCTACATAGAAGTTTGACCTAGCCAACTGCAGTGTATGCTGGTCCTAGCTGATGACAGCATCTCCATACAAGTCAGCTCCAAGCATGTGAATAATTAAGTTGTTCTGGGTACTTAGGTTAGTCACATGTGAGACTTTTAGAATCACTAAGTTGCTGAAATCTGAATAAGAGGCTAGGATATTCCATGCATCACAGGATCAGCTGACAGAAGAGTTTGAAAGAGCCAAACAGAACCATCTCATGAGTATGTTTTCCTGTACCCTGTCACCCTGAGACACCAAGGTGCAAGTCTGCAAGGAAATGCTGCAGTCCTAATGAAATCACTGCACTTGTCAGCTGTGCATGAGGCTGAATGAGGCCAGTGATATTTAAGCATTCCTCTGAATCTGCTCGTCTTTCTTCACTATTACAATTTGTTTTGTGCAGAAGCTGGCTCCCCAGTTTGTTGATACTAAGCACCGGACAAAGCTCTGCGAGCATCCCAGCAAGGGATGCTTTCCAAGTGGCCCTGCCAGTGGTTTGCAGCAAAGCTGAGGGCGGTCTGGGAGAAAGAAGTGCTTGTCTGGTGGGGAAGATGGGGTGATTTGAAATCGGGAACAAACAAAGGTAGGAGACATCCTCTCAGTAGAATGGGGAGAAGGGAAACAGGATGGCATAAACCATGGTGGGAGGCCTGGAAAGAAAAGAGAAAATGGATGCATTTCATGTAATGAAAAAAGGAAAGAGATGAGGAGAACGGCAGAGAAAGACAACTAAAGCACGATGACTGGTAATCCAGCATCCATATCCTGAATGGGCAGAGCAATTCCAGGAGAAGAGACTGAGGGATGGCCCCCTTGAAGCTGTACAGACTAAAAGACTGCAAGGGGAAAAATGAAGGATAGCATGAAAAGAAACAACAGGAGGTTTGGGGAAGAACTACTGAGGCAAATACAAAGCTTAGAGAAGAGCAGACTAAAATTAAGGTGAGTGCGTATGCACCTGGGACAGAATGAAAGCAGGCAAGTTACAACAGGAAGATGCTCACTTAGTATTAGACCATTCCTCCTTTGTGGGCACAAAGGGATCCTGAACAGAGAGGAGGAAAAGCAGACAAGGAGAGGGGTCTGAGGAACATCTCCAAGATGGAAAGATGGAGGTGGATGTAGGCACAGCACTCATGAGGGTGATTATGAGTGCTGGCAGGCAGGCAGATGACAGAACTGAAGAAAAGAACAAACCTGCAGTAGAGGAAGTCTGCTTGGTCATGAAATTTCCTCCAGGGGCTCTCTATGGAGGAAGAGTAGGAGTAGAGGAAACAGAGGCTGGGACAAGGAAATGGAACCTTTGAGAGGAAAGGAGACAGGACAGACAGTATGACGTGAAGTGAGAGCCATGTGTGAATGACAGGGACAAGGCTACAGAAGAAACCACTGTGAAAGCTGTCCAGCTAAGCAGCTCAACTGCATTAACTCCCCTGGGAGGAAAGGGAAAGAAAACAACAGCTTATTACGAACACTAGGCACATACAGTGATCTGCACTGTGCGCCATGATAACCTGGTGTGAGTAGACCACCTGGCTAGGGGACAAGTTACATTCATTTGCTATTAGTTAAAAGTCCATCCAGATCTGAATTTCTGATTTCAGTTCCAGCCCACTTTTATCAGCTAAAACAAAAAGAAAATGAAACGTGGCTGCTTAGACGACAGAACTTCCAAGAAAATACAGATTTGTGGCTTATCTGTGAGCAGTTCAGTGACTTAGCTAACCAACACAAAGCTAAGCCGATATAAACAGCTTTGAAGCAAACAGATTTCCTTATTATTTGCACAACACAAACTTATTCCCACAGTCACTTTTACTGGAATGCAGGCTACTCCAGTTTCTCTCTCCCAGTGTCCTTACCTCCTCCTCCAGTTTCACCACCTTGGCCTGAGCATTGTTTAAGGCCTGGTCTCGGATCTCAATGTGTCTTCGCTGGTCTTCATTGGTGGAGCGTGCAGCAGCCAGTTCTATTTCCAGTTTCTCCTTTTCCCGCTGTGTTTCTTTGTCTACCAAAATAAAGTGAGAGTTATCAACAGAACGCACTCTTCTCTACTCAACTTTCAGGAGTTCTTCACTCCAGAGGTGAAGGAAAGATGGGGCAACTTGTACTGGAACTTCTCACGAGACAGAGAACACAAATCTATTGCTAAAGGGATAAAAAGTATGTGGCTTTCAAGGAACAGAAGAATCTGTAACCCTGAAAAACAAGCACGGTACCTTCAAGTAACAATATGCCACAATGCTAGCATGGAGGGATAGAAGATGCATCACTCAGTACAGTTAAGTAATTTGTTCTGATTATACAGACAGTTAGCAAAACTTGGCACCTCTTCACCTCTGAGCTTTCAACACTAGAAAAAAAACTGGGTAATTTTAATATCCCAGGCTGGGGAGGGTAGATGGCAAGCTTTTGTGCCTGAAGACCTTGTGCTCACGTTTGTGGAGTTGGTGTGAACTGCCTGGGACAGCTGCCCACCTTCTCAAGAGAACATGCACTCAACCTGCTTGGCTGTCAGCTTCACCAGAAGAGCAAGCAAGGAAAACTCCTTGGTCCTCCTCTGCTGCCCTTAAAAACAACTCTCTGGGCCAGGACCTAGGCAGCTGTATCTGTTCTGTCACTGCTCAAAGTACACCTGCAATTCAACAAAGCTTTTTGCCCAGCACTGAGAGTTCATGCTCAGTGCTCTAAAGCCACTCCAAGCACAGTGGCTGGTCACAGAACCACAGGAGTTGGAAGGGACCTCTGGAGATAATCATTGAGTCCAACCCCCCTGCTAAAGCAGGTTCCCCATAGTAGGTTGCACAAGAAAGCGTCCAGCTGGGTCTTGAGTATCTCCAGAGAATGAGACTCCACAGTCTCTCTGGCAGCCTGTTTCAGTGCTGTCACCTCTAAGTTTTTTCTCATGTTCACATGGAAATTCCTGTGTTCCAGTCTGTGCCCATCGCCCCTCATACTGTTGTTGGGTACCACTGAAAAGAGCCTGGCCCCATCCACTTGACTACTGTTCATTAGATTTTTATACAAACAGTTCGGAGATCCCCTCTCAGCCTTCTCTCCTCCAGACTGAACAGCCCCAGGTCTCTCAGCCCTTCCTTGTACGGGAGATGCTCCAGGCCTCTCATCATCTTGGTGGCACTCCACTGGACTCTCTCTAGAAGTCCTCTGTTTCTCTTGAACTGGGGAGCTCAGAACTGAACACAGTGCTCCAGATGTGGCCTCACCAGGGCAGAGTAGAGGGGGGAGATCATCTCCCTCAACTTGCTGGTCACACTCTTTTTAATGCACCCCAGGATACTGTTGGCCTTCTTGGCCCCCAGGCACACTGCTGCCTCATGGCCACACTGTTGCTCACCAGGACACCCAGGTCCTTCTCCGCAGAGCTCCTTTGCAGCAGGTCAGCCCCTAACCTATACTGATGCATGCAATTATTCCCTTTCTGCTGCACTCTGGAAAGAGCTGGATACAGTGGGAGCAGCTCTGCTCTGTGTTTCAGGATCAGGTTAACTGCTTTCATTAAAAAAAAAAAAAACAAACAGGATAAAATAACTTGGAACTGGTGAAATTATCACACAAGAGTGTAAAGCAAAGCCACAACACAGAGCTGATGTCCTCTGCCTATGCTGTCATTCCCAGCTCATGCCAACCAGCTACAATGATAACATTAACATACTCACTGGATACATAACCACAGAATACTCCCTGGAGTGATCTACACCCAGCACTGACAACACCAGAGAAACTACATTCCAGAAAGTAATATCCCACGACAAAGGAATGAGGACAAGGAGTGTAAGGCTTGAAAAACAGGAACTATATTCTGGGTGTTAGGACAGACTGCATATGAAGTACACAGGCCCGTTTGTGCAAGTATGTGCATAACTATATTTACAGAACCACAATTACTCCCTTCCTTCTGCCAGCAGAAGAGCCAAGAGCAAAGCTTTAGCAACACGGAGCAGCTAAAGATTCCCTTCTGCCAGGGAACTGATGCAGCCCACACAGAAGAAACCTCTCCACCATCAACACCTCAGAGCTTTACATAGCAAATTCCAACTGCAATTCAGAGCTAACTTTGGACGTAAGACACAAGGATAAAGGCTAAGGCTTATACCAGCCTATTCTATTTCCCATCTCTCCCATCCCAGCATTTCTCCTCCACCCAGGAAATGAACTGCTGACAGTGTCAGCACATTCAAACATATTGCAGAAGACAGGCAGAGATGAGGTAGGGTGGCATTATGCCAGCACTCTGTCTGTTAATCTCTAAGTGCTTGCAGCAAAGCTTTTGGAGGTTTTATTCCAGACTTTTCCCCCAAATGAGTTCTGCTTCACCAACAAGCACCTACAGCATCCCCAGAAATGCCAGGACTGACAAAACACAGCACTAAGCTTTCCACAAACATCCAGAAGTAGAAATGGCACCTAAGGCTTCACAGCTTTGGCCTTTCCACCTCCCTGGGCAGACCTATGAAATCCTAAAAGCCATAGTACAGTCACAGACTTCCACTACTGCCAGGAGAACAGAACTCACAACCTGACAGCTTTCTGCTTGCAATGTAAGCCACAAGGAATAAGCTAAAGACAACACAGAGAGGGATACCAGCATCTGTCAGAGGAGAAGCAGCATGTGTTACATCACAGAAAATCTCTATTTTGCAACTTTATTTCTTATTGCATTACCTTTTTATATAACAACTGTTGAAAAGTAAGCATTGTCAGAAGGGTGGAGTGCAGTATGGGATGAAAGGAAAGTTGGCTCGCTGCCGTCAGCCTTGAGACGTTTTAGTACAAAGGAAAAGCAGCATTTCACATCTGTCATCTTGGTTCGCCCTGTGATAAATCCACTGCTGCAGACAGAATTCATGACACTTACGCAGCACAGCATACTGCAGGCATTTTTAATCCCCCCTGCTTGTGCTGAACTGGATAGGGCAGCAGCAAATTAAAGAGGAGAGAGATATGAGACCTATAGGGTTCCAGTCCCACTGGCCCTAACTCATGCCAGGATTCTTGACAGTCTGGGAAGGTTTGATTCCAAAGCTTTCAGGGAACAAAATAGCTGCTCAAATCATATTACACATTATGGAGTAAACACTATTTTTACAATGCAACTGTATGCTACATTTGCTCCAAAATCTCTAGCAAACACCATCAGATAGACTGTACATGCTGACAGAAAAAAATTCTTAAATTTGTCCTCCTTTCTGCACTGCCAGTGCCCCGATTTCAGTCCTGGCCAGATCTGTCAGTTTCCTACATTCATCTGCTGTATGTTTACCCTTCTAAGAATGACCAGAACATTCCTAATGACCCATAATGACTGTATAACTCACTTTGTGCAAAGAGTTGAGAGATGGTTTTCCGATTGTCTTCAGACCCCTCAAATTCCTTCTCCGCAAGCTGCTTGTTGGCTGTCTCCATCCGTTCTGCAGAATTTTTCAAGAAAAGAAATGCTGAAGAATCAGAAAACTTTCAAGCATTAAAGACACGCAAGCTCAGGGAGCTTCTAGATCTTCTAGTTCTACACAGCCAAAAGTAAAAAGCCTATCAAAAGCTGCCGCTCATTTCTTAAATGTTTCTAATTATGTCCTTTAGAAAATATTTTCAAGGAGACAAAACAGATTAAATAGAGCTCCAAAAAAAATTACTTTAAACAACTGTAACCTAATTTATGTTTATTCTTTTCGATTTTTATAGAAGTTGAGATTCCCTACAGAATTCAGTATGAAGAGCTGATATATTTCAGTCTTCTGTGGTACAACTTTTATAAAGAATGGTTTCAAAAATCTCTCCAAATAAACTCCTTTTTCCCACCCAAACAAATCTCCCCATGCAATTAAAAGATTCCCTTATAATCCTCCACTAAATCTTAATAGTTCGAAGATTAAATCACTGTTGCCTAATTACCTGACTTCAGGGAAAAAACATACAATCCCAGGGACAGCTTAACAGTTCTGCTGCTGTAGGCTACTAGAAATTTGTATCAGTCTATGAAAATAAAAGTGAAATATTTATGCCGCGTTTTATTATGAATAGGATTATTTGTGTACTGTCCTTCTCACTAGCACTGGGCACTTCATGGCTTATATGCTGGATGCAAACAGCTTCTGAAAACATGGTTTTACTCCAAGACTACAGACAGAGAAAGCAGATGACATGTAGGACAATCAGATGGCTTTCAGAAAAAAATTAAACTTACATTTTACAAGACTGATTATATACTTTCACATGTCTAAAATTGCAGGTTTTTTTCGCCTTTCAAACAAATGCTTAAACTTTGACTCACGTTAAGGTCAAATACCATTCAACACCACTCTCTGCTGCCAGCCATTGTGCTGCCTCAGCCTCTTAGCAAGAACCAGACACTAACAACATCTCACTTTGGAAAAGAAAGGGGATCCAAAAAAACAGATGCCTACATTGATAAGGAATGACAAGACCTTCAGGAAGAACAGACACTCTGCAGTTTGTATGTCAGTGCAGAGGGGTCATTGGACAGGAAATAAAGTGAACATGCCTGGTGTGGGATTAGGCAGTCAGCAAAGCATCTTTCCATTTGGATAAACTGAACAAATTGTACAAATTGTGTCTAGGATATAGGACGAGAGAATTCCAGGCTTGCATCTGGTTTACGGCATTTGGCTTATCATGTTTCTTCTCAATGAGAAACAGGCTGGAAATGAGACAAGAGCACTCTTCTAAACCTGTCTTATCATACTCTCAGCAAATGCTAAAAATCCCAGACTACTGAATATACCTGAGTATCCTGTCACATCCAATTATGTCACCAGACACGACGACTCCTGTAGCAACACACTGGCTTGGCAAGTAAGTACAACAGTAAAAATACAATACTGAAGAAAACTTTTACTTAATTCACCTCTCAGATCCCTGTTGAAATCATGAAGCCTACGAATTTCTCCTTCCAGCTTGTTTCTCATGGCCTTTTCCAGGGCATCCCGCTTAGAAGATGATTTCTCCAGGTTTTTGTATGCCTCTGAAACTTGCTGAATTTCTGTTTCCAGCTGCAGTGGAAGTGAAAACAAGCACTTACTATTTTATCACTAACAATTCTTTTCACTTAATCTCAGAAAGGAGATTGCCTTCTCTTGTTTTCTTTGTTGAGATAAAATGCAGCTACACATGAAGTCAAATGACAGAATCTCATTTTCTGAGGAATCCTTCTGCATTAAGAACACCAACGGCTGAAACGAAAATCTGGACTCTGCTTCCAGACTCTAGTTCTACTTCCCCAACACAATCAGAGCACAGAGATAGTGAAGTGAAGAAGTACAAACGTCATCTATTTTTTTTCCTAAGAACACATCAGTTTGGTACTAGTCTCAGTTTGGGCAAAAAATACATATACTGAAGAAATAGCTAATGTGATACTGAATTGGTTAAGTAAAATAAAACAAGAAAGTCAAACTATACTAAAAAATGCTAGTGGCAGATCCTGCACTGCTCATCTGTAATTATCACAGTCCAAAATTCACAATAAACCCTCCTGACACTTCCACAACTTAGTTGCATTTTTAAATATTCCATCTACTTAACTTGGAGGGAAGGTGGAACAGAGAAACACACAAACAATTGTACTAAAATAAGTTTTCTCCTTCCTGCAAAGCTGCTTGATTTGAGCTGCAGCAAGCAGCTGATCACCCAGAGCAGAAGAAAATTCACTTCTAACTCTCCTTGCCAGGCACAGCTTTGCATTGCTACAGATGTATGAATGCACATACTAAGCAATCAATAGGGGCGCGGACGGGGAGAACATTGGTATCCTTCTTTCATTATCTGGAAGTTGTCAAACATTTCTCTAAAGCATTTCCTGGCCAGGAACCTTCCAAATAAAATATAACACAATGAACATATGTCCCTGGAAAGAGGTGATGTAGGAAATAAATCAGCGTGGGAAGCCACACTGGTCATCTGAACTCAAGTGTTTTAATCAGACACACATTTTTATGGTTCTGGAGATTGCTCAGTGCAAAGAGCACAGAAAGGCCCACAAAGTCCTGGGCTACAAGCATTAGCCTTTTCACAGCTGCAAAGCAAAGCAAGGCTGATTGGCTGTGCAACTTTAAACTGCTGGTCATCCAGAAGTTATTTCTAGAAGGCTGCAATGAAAATTATCTCCACACACGCTTATTAGTGATTGCTCTCAATGGAACTTTTTATTTTTGTTTTTAATGTATTGGGAGAAGGACTTTATCATCACCTTTTCTACTTGTTCCATAAAGCCAAAGGTGGTAAATTGCTTGATTCAAAGAGGCTTCTAAGTTTTCATGGCAGTTGTGCAGTATAGAGGGAGGGTTTTTTAAGTGACTTCAGTGAAAGTGTCAGTTTCAGTCCTGCAGTCCAAATGTCTCTAACGTAGCCTTAGCAGCAGTACTTCTCCTGCACTATGTCCTGCCAGCCAGTTTTGCAGTCATGTTCCCTGTTGTCTACTTGTGTAACCACGTAATCAAGTCAGTTCAGATGAACCCTTCCCACAGTCTCTAAACTCTTTCAGATGGATGGGAAATCAGTCTGCTGCTATCCTGAAAATAAAAACACTAGCTTTAATTAAGCAAGCCAAGCAGCCAGCTTCTTTGAGACAGCTGATGAGGATGCTCTTTTGAGCACGGTCAATTAGCTGTCAGAATAAAACTGAAGGCTTTGATTCTATCTTCCGATGAAGTTAAGGGCTGCCCAAAGGGACAGGATACAATTATTCAATCTACATATAAAAGACTCTGAAGTAGATAAATCAATCCCTTAAGCAAGCAATGTAACAACTGCAGATTAGATCATTCAGTTATGGATGACAGCAGACACAGGAGAGTGTCTGACATTCAAGAACACCCACCTTCTGCAGTCGGGCTACTTTCTCATAACACCCATCCAGCTCCTGTCGTAGAGATCGGTTCTCTTCTGACAGGATTTCCACCATTTGCTGGGCCCTGGAAACTATGGCAAAAGGATCTACTTGCATCTGCTGATATGGGGAAGGTATCTGCTGAGCCCGGGACATCACTGAATAGGAATCGCCTTGCTGCTGCTGTGGGCCAAGGAAAGGCTGGCATAGTCGGTACAGATCTCCCTGATGAACTTGGTTTGACAAGAACGGCTGCTGGGTCCGTGGCAGAATGCCAGGATCTCCCTGGCTTGGAGTCAGGGGTTGCTGGTGCTGGGAAGGGGACAGCCTGGATGGTGGTGGAGACTGAAGCAAGGTCAAAGATCCCAAAGATGTCAAGGAAGAAGTCGGACTGTGGTGGTGAGGTGGTCTCTGTTGTAACTGCAGCTGCACATCTGGGTTCTGCCTGGAAAACAGAGAGGAGAAACTTTGTCAAAGTCACGCAGATGATGCATGAACCAAGTGATAAGGCATGAGCTGCGTAGCTCCTATTCACAGGTATTTCCACACAGAAACCCCTCATGTTCAGGGCTTTGAGTATAAATTTGTTTAAATAAATGCTTTAAAATCAATCTGTTACCAGAAAATCAATTCTAAGTATGTGACGGTCATAATCACGTGTCTATTTTATACAGAAACACTAACAGAAATTCTGCCAGCAACCACTAGCAAAAATTACTTTTACAACTTTTTTCCACACGTTGTGAGTAAAACAGCTGAGCCGAGGACTGCTTGGAATAGGTTCTTCTGTTTTGTCCTGAAAAGTGCAATCACTTACAGAGAAAACAATGAATCTTATTCAGTAATTAAGGATACAGAGTTAAAGAAATTGGCTAAGCTCCACGCTGCCAGGCCAACACCAGCGGTGCAAGCTTTCTCAAGCATCAACCAACAGGCTTGGCCAAATTGGACAGTTAAAAGGATGTGAAAACAAACCTAAGAGTCAGAAGCAGCCTTTTGTCCAGTGTAGTAGGTGTGCTTGTTGCACCTAACAATAATATCTAGAGGTTATCAAACACAGATCTAGACATCTGCAACATGCTTGCATCTATTCACAGAACCAACTCCAAGTCACATTTCCTGTGCTCTGGAGATCCCCAGTTTAAGCTCTGCTATGTTACCACTGAAGAAACTTTTTTTAGCAACTGTGGATTTACCATGCTTGGATGACCTCAGAGGGCAGGCTTTGCTTCCTCCTCCAATGACATCCAATCTCTAACTTCTCTAGACATTCTTTACACTAACAGTTGAAGTTTACCCCCTCCAAGCGGCAGCCATTCCCTTCTCAAGCACAGACCTCAGGCTGATGCAGACCCACTCTGGCAGTTCAGCATGTTCTACAGTTCTCCTGTTCTGATAAAATTTCCTGTCCTCTGGGCTGCAGTTGAACCCTGCAGCTGGAAAAGCACATATTGTTGTCCCACCTGGCTGGAGCTGCTGCAGAATACCCCCATGGTTGTTTGTGTTCCCAGGAAAGACTCTATGGGATGGCTTTGCTGAGCACACCAGGGATACTGATGTTCACAGCAGCCCCCAGCACAGCTCTCCCATCACACCAGGAGTGTTAGCAGCATGTCAGTTGAAAGCAGCAGATGTGGACCTGAACTGGAAGCCAAAGGGTTACACAACAAGCTTCTCGGCCGATGTGCAAACACTCGGCATCATCCTTCCTGTTCTGTGCAGAGCGAACGCATCAACTCTTCATACCCGTCCAAAGAGGAAACGTCTGTATTACTCACATCTGGCTGCCAGTGCATGTAGGAGTTGATACGTTCTCAGGCAGGGTTCACCATTTCGGAGCTGTGTCTCATTTTCCCTGCTGCCCAGCAGAGAAGGTGCAAAGAAACACCCAAGGTGACACTCAAGTTGTTTAACGGAGAAACAAATCTACTCATTCTCACACTTAGGAAGAAACAATTAATTACTGCTCTAGTTACTGCTTTTCTCTTCATCCCACTCAGGTGACTGTATCCCCCAACAGCACTGTCATTTCAGGAGCTGTATTTTCCCAGGAACGATTACATGCGGCACGAAGATCTCGGGGGTCATGCAGAAGACAGATGTACAATTAATTTCCTCAGGAATGTTCAATTTAGTAGCAGCAATTTGTTCTTCCTCTTCTGGCAGGTCAGCTCCACTTAATGCATTTATTTCATTACTTTTATTCGTCAGTTCACACAACAAAGAATAAGGCAAAACCAACACAAGACGTGCTCAAGGTCATCTAGTTTATCTCAGGTGGTTTCCAACACCTTTCTCAGCTCACTCAGGTTACAAAGCTAAAACTCTGCATCTCCACAAACTCCCCTGCTCCTCCAACTCTCTCTTTACATGATGTCATGCTCCTCTGTTCTGATTTTGCAATCAGTTAAGGACTAACCTTGCTGTGACAATTAATCTGTGATGGCCTGCAGAGGTTAGATCAAAACATTGCCAGGCTGTCTCCTAGCTGAAAACAAATTCTTCCCATCTTGAACCCACAAAATTCTTTCTGAAAACAACTTGAAGCAGTTACTCAGATAGGACTAATCCCACCAATCTGCGTATGCTGGTAACATAAGCCTGAGGACTCTTTAGATAGGGATGCTTACAAACCGGGCTGTTTCAGTAAATGCATCTCATCATCTTGCCATCAATACCTTGCTGTTTCCACAGGATCCAAGCCCTAAAGAGCGGAACTCAAAGGAAAGGAGGTCCACTAAGTGATAGCGGCAGCTAAATTCTGAAGGGACCCTCCTTATACTGACATGCTTAGTAACAACTTTTTTTTTTTAATCTATTGTAAAGAAGAATTCTAGAAAGCCGTGGCCAAGTATTTCTAAACAAGACATATTTCCAAGATTTCCAGCATTTTGGCATTCACATCCAAAGCCTCTCGCATCTTCAAAATACACCAATCTCCCAGGTTCAAGCTACAACATGATAGCTGGGAGCTTCTACTTTTGTTGCGTTATAAACAGTTTCAGAGCTTCCAAAATGACACACACTCCCAGCAAGATTATCCAACAGGGCTAATACAGCCCATGTTCTAAAAAAAAATATTTCCCAGTAATCCCACAGTGATGTTTCAGCCTTTTAAGATCCTGTATGAAAACTTTCATGTGCACGTTCGAAGAACTTTTCAGTATCAATTTTGTCTCACGAAATACTTACATATACTTTGTGGGTTCAAAATACCAAGCTTTGAGCCCCCTCAGATTAGTGTGAGAATTGTGGAGTTTATTTCTCCAGTAAACTAATTTTGGACCAAGAGGTTTAGGAAGGCAGATGGAACCCAACAGTACTGCTCGAGATTTTTTAGGTCAGAATCCTAAATCTTAAGGTACAAATCATTCCTGGGGTCACCTAGCAGAATTGTTGAGAGAAAGGTAACAGAAACTTTTCTCCATGAGAGAATCTGTCCTCAGGTAACCTGCAGCAGTAAATGAAATTATATCCAAACTAACCACACAAAAATGCAGACAGACTCTCGAAATACTTGGAAAACAAGATTACTCAGTATCTTTCAATTTGCCTTGCTGCCATAAAGACCTCAAACTCTGAAAACAACCCTGCAATAATTCCTAGAAATGTTTAAGCTTGAGAAAAGAACTTTAAGGGCCACTTCATTTTGAATACTATGACACAAGAATCTCTGCTTCCTTTGCAGTCCCTGGCAAACATCAGAGAAACACACCATGCGGGCCAAGTACAACTGTGGATTTATGGCTCTGCAACTACAAGGGTCACATTAGCTTTTAAGTCACAAAGATAGAGATATGGTGTAAGGGCAGCTCTGCAAGCAAATCCAGCCAACAGGAGCGCTGAGGCTGCCAGGATTGCAGAAACCAAGCCATGCAGAAGATCTATGCACAGAGGAGCAAAGCAGGGAGGGCAGAAAAATGAAGAGATCGGGAAAGGTCTCTGGCTTGTTAAAAACATTTCTGCATTCCCAGTTTCTCCCGCTATGTCAGGCTCAAGCTGCCACAGGTCCCCCCTGCCCCCAGCCCTCCCCTTGAGCCAGGACGCAGAGTGCAGGAGGGAGCAGGCTCCGCTCAGCCAGGCGGCTGAAATCAAACTGATGTGGTTTTGTTCTGCCTCCCCACCGTACCTGATTATCCCCGCTTTGATGCTGCTCAGGGGAACATGGGACACAGAGGGGATTTACTAATTATGGGACAAACTCTCAAAAAGTTTCTGTGCAGTCAGCGGGATTAATCCCAGCAGCAAGCACTCAGTCACTTGGACAAGGGATGGCGCTGGAACTGGAGGCAGCGAGGCTCCTCAGTGCATAAGGCTGAATCCAACCAGCCCCTTTGCCACAGTTCTGCCCTGGGAGACGCGATTGCAGCACGTCAAGGCCAGTGCTCCTCTCAGACCTGAATGTTTGTGGCATCACCAGTGCTGAGGTGCAACTGAGAAATTAAGGAGAGAATGGGATACTGGAGCTTTGCATGCAGCCAGTCCTCTTCTGAACTTCTCAATTTCCAAATAGCAGCGCAGATGCCTCTGGCATGCCCAGTATTTACATTAAAGCAACAATGCTATGAACATATACATGTTCCCAAACTTACACCGCCCAGGAGCAGGTGAGGCAAACTGTTTGCAGACTGGTTTAAACTTACCACACAGCCCATTCCTTTCCCAGAGCGGGGAGGGTGAAGCATGAGAATGCTGTGAATTCCCCAATGTTTATCTTGCTCAACGGGTTTTATTTAACTGCATCGTTAGGTCACCCTCAAACTCCCCTGAACAATGAGGGGAAAACCCGCAGAAAAGGGTGTGGTTTCACCAGCAGAAAGAAGGGGCTTTGTTTCCTTGATGTGCAGTTCAAAAAACGCACACAGTTTACCAATCCCAATTAATCCTGATAAACACAGAGCTGCAGCGTAGGAAAGCTGCAGCGGCTGAAAATACTTTATCACTGTAGAGAAGCTGCTAAGACACACTGCCTGGTGCCAGGCAAATGCACTCCTCACAGTCATGTGCCTTTAAAACGCTCGTGCCACTACCCAGCTGCACCTTTGGTAGCAGAGAAGGCTTCTTGTCTAAATGACAGTTTCTCTTAATATGGGAGAGGGAGGGGAACAGAGGACTCGCTCCCCTCCTTCGCTGTGCTGCTCTGTAATTTATGGATTAGTCTTGCAATTGTTCTACTGCTTCAGCATTCGCTTGCAAAGGAAACCTCTTCTCTGGGCAGCTATTTAGGTTAAAAAGTAACCTCATTAGATTCCCAGTGCTTTGAAGACAAATTTCAGTTGCTTCCCCTACTGGAAACCTTGCCAGCTGAACCTTTCTCCTCCTCCCCCCTCTTCTTTCCAAGCAGCCAGGATCCATCCAATACAGACAAAAATCACCCTGTCTAGAGGAGCTGACTGTTGGCATGTTTTCAAATACCTCTCCCTTGCACAGCAAGCAGGGAATGTCTCAGACTCACTATATTCAATATTAGGAGCATTTCTGATGCAGCACAAGCATTAAGGATCTGTTTCCCTTTCCTGTGTGCAGCTTTGAGGCCTTTGAATTTTCAAAAAGATTTGCAATGAGCTTCAACAATCACTACCACCCCCCAAAACCCTTTACTTCCCCTCTTCCTGGCCTCTTTATTATTTATTTAGCCAGATCAAAGGGCCTTTTCATCAGGCTTGTATGCTGCTGAAGTCATTTCAGATCACAAACAATGGCGGACAAACTCTGAAAATAGCTCCCCATAGGACTCAGAAGGTTCTGAGCAGATTCAAATTCCCCAAAGCTCAGACTCTGTTCCCAAATACAGACTGGCTTCTTCCTCCCACTCCCCTCAAAACACAACACAGTATGTGCAAACACAAATGCACAGAGACCTCACCATTTTCTTCTGTAGCAATGCCCTCCTGTTGCTCCTTTGTATTACTCTTTTAGCTTCAAAGCCAGGCCAAAATCATCATACCAATGTTCCCTCTCCCCGGCCTTGGATAGAGATGAGACGGTAAGGAAACAGGTAAAGGAGAGCCGTATTTTCAATCCACCTGAATAAAACTTCATCTTCACCCACGTGGCCACCAGCATTTGGCTGTAGCCAAATCTACTTTCTAATCTAGAGGAAACCAGAACCAGCTGGGATTTCAAATTGTGCAAGGAAAACTAACAAAAGTCAAACAAGCAAGTCTGGAATGAGGAACAAAGCACACACCATTTTCCACTCCTACATGCTGGCCCACTGAATAATCTGGAAAACTCTAAGGGAAGCTCTGGACATTTCTGTTCTCCTCACCATTATTGATTTCACTCACTTTCTCCTTTCCTACGTGGCATTTAGGTGCAGCTTGAACCTAAAAAAAAAAATCTTTTCCCTTGGCAGATGTAATTAAAGCACAGCTTAAGTACTGCAATAAGTAACTGCAAGTTTCTAGAATGAATCACACCACAACCTTTTCTTTCCCCTTTGCTTCAAGCAAGCCTTCTGCAAGGCTCTGGAGCTGCATTAAACTTCCCCATCCCATAAAATCAAGCTGGTCTGTTGATTTTTGTTTGGTTTTTTTTTTTTTTGGTTGTGCATTATTTTCCTCTCTAAAGGCATCAGGTCTCTCTAGCTAAGTCAGTGAAAGAGCTTACAGTTCTTCCAGACACTGTCTGTAGCTGAACACAATACGTAGTCTCATATAAAAGAGATGAGATCTTTGCTGAAAGATAATCTGCCTCAGGACTGAAAACAGTGGACTGAGTTTTATGCTTTCTTTTCTTATCTGGCTGCCATTTTAAGATCTTGCTTACCTGACTGACCCATACTCAGGGGGATGTTGATACCTCATCATAGGCCCATCAGATCTTCC